>APFE031429794.1:8039-53300 GCA_000404065.3 Pinus taeda | reverse complement strand
AACAAAGATGCGAGTTTCTAGGAGAATTGTTAGAGTTAAATAGATTATTTATCTAAGATCTATAAGCAAAACCTGATATGAGCAATAGTCATTGACTCATTAACACATGAGATAAGCATGAAACACATAAACAACCAGTGCCTTCAAAGCGTTGCTCTTTAAGAAATAAAAAAAAAAATTGTTGTATTTTTTATTTGTTTAGAATGAAGTCAAATGTTTTTCAAATTAAAGCCCAAATAACCTTGGACTTGGGTTTCCAAATGGAAAGAGGTTACTTAGCTTATGCTTTAGCTTTCTTCTTCAAACTTGAATTACCTCCAGGAACACCTGTAGGACAACAAGCAAAAGTGTTAGCATGCAAAAGAAATAGGGCCTCAAATGCTAGATAAAACCAATATGCACAAAAATGAAAGAAGAAAATATGTGATAATTTTTCAAGATATAAAATAAGCAAAGGGCTCAAGAAACCCCCTCTTGAGTAAATCTTTTGATGTCTTATGAGATTGTTAGCTTGAACAACTTGTGGGACCTTTGATATCTTTGGAGGTGACTATTCCAACCGAAGAAGTCCTCACACTCCAATAGAGTTAGCAACCTGTCCTAAAATAAAAAAAATGCCTGCAAACCAATTGTTAGTGCAAAGGAGACTTGGCATATAGAGACCAAGTTGAGCTTGTCATTAAACCGACAATGACAAGCTACAACGAGAGCACAAAATATACCAAGCCCAAAGGAGATTTGAGATAGCTGCAAATCTCTCCTCCCTAGACAATAATGCCTTCAGGCAAATGCACAAAGAAAAACAACTAGATAGCAAATGTAACATCAAATGAATAATAACATCAGACGACACAGGTATACCTCATCAACCAAAGAATGCACCACGAGAGAAGCCAGTAACTCCAAAGACTTTTATTTATTTATATGAAAGGTAAGTACAAAATCCAGCAGAGTCTCCGCAAGCCCAACAGCTCGTTCTATGATATTAAAATGAGAGCTCAAGACTCATATAAATAAGAAAATGGGAGATGATCCCAAGGAAAAATCCAATGACAAGTGGCAATCAGGTGGAGATCTCAATGCTTCAACGAATTTCCAAGTGGCTGCTTGACTGTCCAATTGCTGGAGATAACTGTTGTAAACTGATCCCTAACTGGCTGTGTATGTCTCCCTTGAGAATCAGCGTTCATCCATTGGTAAACTGCTGAATATATTGAGGCTACCATGTGTTTCCAAACTGCTGTTAATACTCTCTGTAGACTGTTGTGTGACTGCGTGGAAGCTGACAGGTAGCTGTGCGTATTTCTGATCTCAATTGATGCGTACAGGCTCTTGCAATATGCGGTGTTGACTGCCTCTAAACTGCTGTGTTGACTGCCTCTAAACTGTTGTGCTGACCGCCAACGTAAACTGCTGTCCAAATCTGCGTATATACCTTTGATTGGGCCAGCGTGTATTTGCTGTTGGCTGAGTTATGCGTAGAGGCTGACATAACATGCTGAGTGGACAAGTCTGATTTGGCAGCCAATCACGTGGAAGAATTCCCTCAAATTAGAATGCTCACACCCAAATCTATCTTCAATTCTTTGCTGGCAGTATCGTTGACCATTGATGGGCCTACGTGGAGTTACAATCGGTCATGTGCGTAGAGTTCTTTTAATGAGCATGTGCATAATTGTTGTTTATATTGCCTCATACGTAGACCATGGAGAGTGAGGTGGGGTCCATTCCCCATTCACTAAACTTATCATATTTTAATTTCTCAACATTTGAATTAAATCAAAGTTATAACTTCAAAAATTCCATTGCCTCATGAACTCAACGTGGTGCCTGTTGACTGTCTTTTGACTTGCTTTGACTTGAATTTTTTGATTTGAGCCTGTTGTACCTTATGAAGTGGGCCCTGTGCTTGCCACATCACCCTTGATTCTTTGTTTAACTTTCCATGTCAAAATTTGATTTATTTTGACTTTGGAAAAATTTATAAATTTTTCCAATTATTCATTTTTTGAATTTTTTCTTCATTTTTGCTACTGTCACTTGAAATATCGTCTTTTGAGGGACTCTAAGTCATTTTTTGACCCCCAAAGTAGGCTCTAGGATAATGTTGGGCCTCTGAGGATGAATTTCGAGTGGTCATACGCCCCAGACATTTCCTAAGGCCACTTATTTATGCCATTACATAGAAAATAATTTATAAAAATATCCTCTATAATTAACTATTAAAAAATCCTACTTAGACCTATGCCAAATTCCAACGAAACTTTATGTGTGATCTTAGTATGGTAATATACATCGACTCTAAGATCACTAGAGCGAGCGCAGCGTGCAACCGTCACCATCGGCTTTGGGGGTAAAAAATGAGTGAAAAAAATCAAAAAAATTATCTGCCCTGAAAAAAGAAGGGATATATTAAAAAACGGATAAAAAAAACACTCCATAGGTGTATCGTTTGTTGATCGAGTTTCCCACATCCTAGGCCTGTTACAAGGAATTCAAGAAACTCATCATACTAGCATCACTTATTACAATTCCCCGCAGGGTGTGGAATCTGGGTACAAGAAAAATGATGAGAAGATAGAAGTAGAGTTAAAAAACTCTGTTGACTGATGACATCTGATGGTACAAGTATCCTCTGGATCATCCTTGGGCATGGAGTCTTCACATAATCATCAGGTGCTACTCCAGTAGTCAACACGACCATCTAGGAAAATTTGTTGTTGGTTGCCGACTGAGGACCATCTAGGATAATTTGTTGTTGGTTGCCGACTGAGGACCATCTAGAAGAAAAAAATTGTCCTATATATACTACCCACAGGTGGTGGGTAACAGGCTGAACCTGCCAGCATTTAAGAGGCGTCCTAGCATCAGGTGTGGATGGATGCCATGGTGGAAGAATATTCTTCCATCATGAAGAACAACGTATGAGAGGTTGTGCCACGACTAGTGAGCAAGTCAGTGGTGAGCTAGAGATGGGTGTACAAGTTCAAGCATGTTTTGGATGGCAGCGTGCAGAAGTTCAAAGCCCACTTTGCGGCTAAGGGCTTTTCACAAAAGAAAGGGATCGCTTATGACAAGACCTTCACTCAGGTAGCCAAATACTCATCGATCAAGGCTATCATTTCTACAGCAGTGCAAATGGGTTGGAGGATTCACATGATGAAAGTGAAGACGGCCTTCCTCAACAATATTATTGAGAAAGAGATATACCAGAGAGTTTTGAGGTTCACAGGAGAGATTCCCATGTGTGCAGGTTGAAAAGAGCATTGTATGGGCTCAAACAAGCTCCCTGGGCATAGTATGTGTGGATTAACAGTTATTTGCGAAGCATGAGCATCACCAAAAGTGAGGCAGACCCAAACCTTTACTACATTCAGGTGAAGGGTGAGCCTCTCATATTGGTATTATTATGTTGATGACCTGTTTCTCACAGGGTCTTAAAAGCTCATAATGCACTACAAGCAGTGCCTTGCAGAAGAGTTCGAGATGAAGGATTTGGGGTTGATGCACTACATTTTCGGGTTGGACATGTGGCAGAGAGAGAGAGAGAGAGAGAGATTTTCCTTGAACAAGGGAAATACACAGTTGGGATCTTGAACCGTTTTAGGATGGAGGACTGCAGACCCATGGCTACACCACTTGTGACCAATTGGAAGAAAATCGATACTTCAATATCAGAGGCAATGGATCCTACCTTGTATAGGCAGTTGATTGGCTCTCTCATGTATATGGTCAACACCATGCCAGAAATTTGTTTTGTTGTGAACACACTGCCAATTTATGGTAGAGCCTAAGTGAGTGCACTGGGTAACTGCAAAGCAAGTTTTGAGATATCTTCGAGGCACAGTTGAATATGGGTTGAGGTACAATCAGCAGGATGGAGTGAAGCTAGAGGGAGGTACACTTATGCAGATTGGACAGGAAGTACAATTTATAGGAAGAGCACTTCTAGGTGCAGTATCGGTTTAGGATCAAGAGCAGTCTCTTGGTACAGTAGGAAACAGAGGTCATTTGCATTAAGTTATGCAAAGGTCGAGTACATGGCTTCCAGTGTGGTGGCATGGGAGGCTATTTGGCTTCAGAAACTCCTTGTTGGAATTCTTTATCAGGAGCTAGATTCAATTGTCATTCACTGTGATAATTAGAAATGTATTAAACTCTCTTAGAATCCAGTATTCCATGATAATTCGAAGCATACTGAGATCAAGTACCACTTCGTCATAGCTTATGTGCAGAAGGGGCCATTAAAACTACAATACATTCCCAGAGACAAGCAGGTAGTAGACAACTTGACAAAAGCCTTGATGAAGGGAAAATTTGTATTCTTCAAGGATAATTTGGGTGTTGTGCAAAACACCTTTCTCACTAACAAGGAATGTTGAAATGTAGCTTGGAAGGTGATTTTGCATGGATCAGGTGCCATGACATGCAGCGGTTGACCTTAATTATCTCTTGCAACAGTTAATTAATGAATTTCTTAAGTCAAGACTTTAGACGACAATTTAATTTAATTGTTGGGTACCTTTTTATAAAAGGAAAAATAAGTCAACAACAAATTAAATTGTAGTCGTTGATCTTAGTGAGTCGAGATCTAATCTCAACTGTTGAGATTAGGGTGTTAGCTTGATATTAGGGTTTGATCTTTTTAATAGAAGGTTTGATCCAAAGGAGATGCACATTCGATTTGGCACAAGTTGGGATTCAGTGGAGCGCAGTATTTGGCAGCAAGAGTGAGAAAAGGCTAGATCAAGGCAAAGCGAGACTAGTAGAGAAGTTGAGTTTCTTTGTACACAGAAGTTTTATGTTGGGCTGTGCATGTGGGTCGTGCAAGAGCCAATTTAGAGAGAGAGGGCTAAGATCTTTTGCTAGGTATTTTCCGAAGCAAATTTTGGTGTAATATTGTAAGAAAATATTTCTCCTAAAGCTAAATAAGAAGCCCAACATTTGTTGGTTTTCCTCATACTGGGGTTTCCAAGGTATATCTGTGTTATTCTCTATTATATGTGGTTGCATGTGATTGGTTTCATGTGTTTTGCTTCTGCTAATTATTTGGTCAAAAACCCAAAATATTTATGTTAATTTTCCTTAGGGCTACATTGTTCTTTGTTGTAGATAATTGTATTTAAACATTTTCAACATTTACTTATTACATTCACCCCATAACATCATTATCAACATTCGCAATTATGTAGAAAGAACAATAAACAGTGGAACAGAAAAGATCAACAGAAGAAAAGCATGCACAATAGAGACGTCGGGGTTTTGTCGGAGACCAAGGCAAAACCCCACAAGGGGGAAAACCCGGAATTCAATTCTTTTGCTTCTATTAGATATTCATCAATTGCTCAGCTGAAATACAAAGTACATTCGTAGTGAGAGACATCATTACATCAGGCCTCTCTAAGGCCAGTTCAAATCAGTTCACAACTACGTTTGTGAACTAAATGAGACAAGTTCAAGAAAGTTGTCATCATATTACAATATCACCTGTCATAGATACAATGTCACATTAGTCATAGGAGCACTGTCACCAATGTATATGTAGGGTTACCATGACATCATAGATCTGTGTAATGTCAAGGTTCCAGCATATATGCCATAGGTCACTGTCATGATAGGAAAACTGCCATGAAGATTTCATTCATCAAGATCTTTGTCATGAAGATCAAGGACACGGTTATATCATCCATCAAGGTCACTGTATCAAGGTTACTTTCAAGATAATTATCATATGCACAACAAGGTCATTGCACAGGGTCATTGTTATAGTCATTGAAAGTCATTGTCATCTTGGTTCACTGATATGCCAAGATTCTCTGCTTTATCAAGGCTCACTGTCAACAGATATGCCAAGTCTATTATCTCATCAAGGGTTATTATTATATCTTTCAAGTCACTGTCACGATTGCCATAAAGCCATATATCAGATCATAGATATTTGTCAATGCCACTGATGTAATGTTAAGCCTCAAGATCATTGTGCAAGACTCAGGATCACTAAGCGAACCATTATGCTGAGAGTCATTGTGATAGTGAGCTACAGTGATATCCTCTGTAGTGATGCCACTGTTGTATAGAAAGAGTGAAGCCACTATGAAGTAGAGTCTTCGAGCTAGACATTGTCCTCAGAAATGCATTCCTTAGACCAAGCTTTAGTGCAAGCCACAAAGGAGTAGAAAGAACCACAAAAGAATATAAAAGTAAATCCAGAATGTAGCGAAGCCATGGTGACATTGAGTAAGAGCAAGCCACTAAAATTTGATCCACAGGAACACAGGTGCAATCCACTACGAGATTACTATGTTCAAGTGATTGTGAGACAAGCAATACAAGCCACAGAGTCTTATGCGGACTCCGGAGAAATATAAGCGAGCCAAACAAAGATGATCCACTATGATGCGGCCTGCAGAGAATAGTATAGCGATGCCCCCTATAGAATATATCATGAATCAAAGATGCAAACCATAGATACTGCGAGTTACAAAGGTGCGAACTGATCTGCCTCAGAATACCAAATCAATGCCTCAATGCCTCAAGTGATGGAGAATTATAGCCAATATATAGTTGTTCTTACAAACGAATGATCACGACTTATGGATAGGCCGACATGAGATTTTGGCAGGAGGCATTTTTGAGTTCAAATTTTGCTCAATAATATTTAAATATATTATTTTGAATCCAATTCAAATTCTCTTCAAAAGCTTGCCCCAAATTTATATTACAATACGTAATACGCGGAGTGTCCAATAATTTGACCAATTTGAATTTTCTTTGACCACTATAAATTCTCTTTGGGATTCAATGGCCTTTCCTTGGTGCTTAGGATTTCCCCTTTGGGGAAATTCATCCCGAAGCTGCCCAATTTCAACAGTTTATTGTTACAAATCAAATTAGAAAATGTTATTTAATTTTAGATCTGTAATTATTTGTTGAGACGGTAAATTTGTAACTGGGTTTAAAGAAATTAACAATCAATCAGGAGCAGTTATGAAATTAGCAAAACTTTGAATATCAAAACAAAAGCAGTTCCTATTCTAGTAACAAGCACCAGCTGTAAACTAGCAATGGGCAAGAACTGTTGAAATTCTATATCACCAGTGAACAAAGACATTTATTGGTAAGGAGTAGATGAAGCAGGGAAGAAAATATTTTAATATGGTTAGAAAAGCACACAAAGAATGACAGGAAATTGCTGCTTACACTATTTAACAAATAGTTAGAAAATTCCATCATTTGAATATAGAAACAGAAAACAATCCTCTAATACCACTTGAACCTATTAGAGTATGGTCAAAAAAAACTGGAAATAGCATGTACTCGAGCGTTTCACCTAATTCACCTAATTATACTAAATGGATCTCTAGAATCTATAGCAAAAAGTAAAGAATTAAAAGTAGAAGACGCTTTCAATTAAATCCAAAAGCAAGTAATATTTATATGCTTAAGGGTATTGCTATGATTAAAACTAAGCTTGGGTGATTTTAGCCTAGTTAATTTAGAATAACTACTCATGGACTAACATCAACTACTGCTGAGGCTGACCTACATTATAAGTGCTTGCACTCGCAAAAAGATTTTACTTCGTATAAATCATTACATTGAGTCCCCATGGCATGTTCATTACAAACACACCAAAATAATAGGTGGTAGTGAAACTTACAATCGTGTTATGAAGAACTTGGTACGAGTAATTGATGCCTCTGTGGAAACACTAGCTTTTGCCACATCCAGGCCAAGATCTTGGAGTGCCCTCATCTGCATTGCAAATTTTAACAAAGTAATTTGTAAAAAAATACCATTCAAATATAAATAGAATATTAACAACTGTCAATGCATATAAATTCCAGAATCCTGAGAGGGGTGTATAATGCAAAATTCCAAACTGAATGTGTCCAACATACAAGGAATAACCATTACAAAAGAACATATATATATAGCATATCATGGTTCATCAAGGTAAAACAAACAATGTGTCCCTTGCGCAGTGCACCAGTGGTTGAGATGGGGCATCAATATGTCAATGACCCACATACAGATCCTAACAGGCATAGAGCCCAAGAACAATGTGTTATTTGGCTGAGTTTGACAGCTCACCACATTTTAAGTGGGACCACAAAAATTTGGATATGGGGTTCATAGCTCCCTGCGGATCAATGAAAGTATTTACCCTTATCCAAAAAAAGGTAAAACCCACGACATAATAGCATAATCAAATGAATAGAATTGTGATTATAAATGTGTCACTTTTAATAAATGAGTGAAATTCTCAGCAAATCCTCTAATCCTCTCTCCAAATATACTAGGTATTGCAATTGACAGGTAATAGACACCTAGGTTACTAATGTCTCAGCAACTAGTTGATCAATTAAATTATGCAATTTGCACATTTAATCCATACAAAAATAACACAAAGGAGCAGAATTAACATGTGATCTCCTGAAAGATAACATGACACAATCGTGTAACTTCATTGACAGTAAAACAATGAGTATATAGGTCTTCTAATAGTCTGCTCTCTATAAGTCATTGCTTGATTCTCAACAGCAAAGTCACAAAAGTTCTATTTAAATCCCTCAAACCTCTCACAAATCTCAAGAGGTAGAGCTCTTTGTATAGCGACACAACTCTAGTTTAACAACCAATGTCTATTCCATTCAGTTGTCCTTATAGCCATTAGGTGATCTAATTTAACATCAAGTTGACATGCCAGCAATCCAGCTGACATTAAATTGCACTATGACCCAAGGCTGCTTCGAAGTGGGAGCAGAAGCGGGGTGACAATTTTCAAAAGCTTCCAGGTCAGGAGCGATTTTCGGTGCATCTTTTATTTAATATATATTTTTATATATTTTGATGCATATATGTGAACAAAAGCATGTAGAATAAGAACTAGTTATAAAAAGCATAAAAACATGGATAAAACCATATAACATCAATCATCTAGCTGTTATAATCTTCATCAACCACAGGTCCACAAGTTACAACATCTTGATTCTCATCAACCTTAAAGTTGCAAAGTTTCAAAATTCAATATATAACATTTGTCATCACTAAAGTTGTACTTGTAACCATTACCAAACTATAACAAAGAATATCAATCATGAAATGAAACGTTTCATGAAGCATCATATTCATAATCCATTACCAATGAGTTAAAATTGCCAACACCAGACTTCAAACTTAAATTGTCATATAATGTTTACAAAAAATACCATAATAAATATGAAAGAGTCAATAGTTATAAAAAGTACTAGAAACTAGAAAAGACAAGTAAATGTACTATCTACTAAAATTTATTTTTGCCACGAGAAACTTCTAATTTATTTTCTCGTGATCTATGAACAATGGGAGTTTCCTCCCACATGGCCTGACAACCATGTCTAGAACCAAAGGGCACATGACCTCCACTCAACGTTGGAGATGGAGCTGGCAACAAAAATGGTGCAACTTGAGCATTAATAGTGGATGGGGGTGGCATTGTTGTTGATGTTGTTGTTGTTGCTTCATCCTCATCATCCAAAAGTTTTTTTGAAAACCATTCTAAATGTAAGGCTCCATCCTCCAAATTATCCTCCTCAAGGTTGTTGTCCCAAGTGATACATGCTCTATCAAATTGAGCCCCTCACAATAATGTGTCAACAACCTCGAGTTATAGTGTATATAAACCAAGCTTTCTGTTTGATTTTCATTGAGGCAATTTCTTTCGACATTGTGGATGAAGCTATAGGTGCTCCAACCCCTCTCTGCAAAACAAGTATTAACCACCTGCGAAAGTACTTTAACTGCCAATTTCATCAAAGATCCCCCGGAGCCATACATGTTCCACCATTCAACAGGATCCAATCTATATCTATCATCAATTGCATGCAAATAACCAAACATCCCAGTTTGATTGAAGTATTTGCTTAATTCTCCATGCAATCTAGCACATTCCTCTCTATCAAGGACCAGCTTGTCTAATGCTAGCATGTACCTTTTTGTACCTCTGGATTTGTCTGGGGTTTTCTCCTAACCCAACCCCCAAGTGCAGAGTTAGCCAACCAAGAGGGAGAGTAGTATTTTGGCGTAAGGATACATTGCCAAGCCATGGAGCGAAACATTAAGATTATCCCACCTTTTGACCACATGTTTGTGAATATGATCATACATTATGGCATCTTTCGTTTGAACAATATCTTTGGTTTTCCATAGTATGCTATCCATCTGCTCATACACATCCCCAATCACCAACGCATCTGCTTGGTGAACTACAAAACATACTTCACACCAGTGTTTTAAAAACCAGCCGGTCTGAACCAGTAACCAGTCAAACCGGCCAGTTAGCAAGCCCACTAGGTCAAACCAGCTTAAAAACCCGGTTTACCTCCTCATTTTGCCTTTTTTTTCCCTAATCGGTCCCTAACCGACCGGTTTAGGATGGAACCGGCCAGTTTGCGGTCAAACCGGCCGGTTTTATCCTAAACCAGTCGGTTTATTGCTAGGGCAACTATAACCCCCACAAAATGCAATTTTGTGAGTTTTGAAGCTGATTTGAGGGAAATTTGGGGTTGTTTTCCTCCAAAAATAGTCACTCCAAGAAAAAAATGCCTACCCTCTCAGTTTCCTGACACATCTCAACCCTAACAATGTTGCCAATTAATGGTAATGTTAAATTCTTAAAGTAAAAGTGATTTCATTTTCATTCTTTTAATTAAATTTTTAACATTACCATGAAATGACTCGGGATGTTTGAGAGTGGTTTCGACCTCATTGGATTTCATATGGAGAAACTAGAATTTTAGGTTTCACTCAAAATTCAGCAGACTTAATTGTTTTCAGGATTTCAGGGTTTGGGGATTTGCAATGTTACCATCTGATTCTATCATGCATGAGGGTATGAGATTGGCATTTGATCAAGAGCATGAAGCCCCTTAAGAACCTTGATTGTGGTGGCATTGATTGTTGAACTTTGTTGATGTTGGTGGTATTGATTGTTGAACTCCTCTACCATGGCCTTAACAAGAATGCACCCTTCACTCAAAGGAAAACAACTAGTTAGGCATGCTAACCTTTTTCTACCACATTATAAGGTTGAGGAGATGAACCCTTCACTCAAACCAAAATCATTTGTTAGGCATGTTAAACCTTTTCAATTTCTATCATGTTATAAG
Source organism: Pinus taeda (assembly GCA_000404065.3). Taxonomy (NCBI): domain Eukaryota; kingdom Viridiplantae; phylum Streptophyta; class Pinopsida; order Pinales; family Pinaceae; genus Pinus; species Pinus taeda. Next base: position 42,150 of record APFE031429794.1, on the reverse strand, counting down.
GTTGAGCAATCCAAGTCTGAAGACTTTGAGCTAGATGATGTTCATGTATCTCTTGTTGATGATGTTTATGTATTTCTAGTAGTGTTGAATCAATGATGAGTTTCATGAGTGACCATGTTGATCAGTGATTTGTAGCTTTGATGTCTATTTTTGCTACTACTACTAAAGTTGTAGAGGAGTTTTAGGAGTCCTCAAACTCAGAGCCATATTATTTATGCAGCTCATGTTGATGATCTCTTGTCTAGTAGTGGTGATGAGTTTGATCATGATGAGGAGTGATCATGTTGTTGATCACTGATATGTAGACTTGTAGTAGTTCAGTGACCCCATAGCTTAGAGCATTGTTTTCGGACTCTAGAGGCCATTTAGAGCCTCATTGATTATGTATTTTGTTGCGGATATGTATTGCACGCGATGCGATTTTGATATATTCAACTTTACATGGTATATAGATGAGCAAACATTGCATATTTGTTTCTATAGGCTTGGAATCATGGTTTTAAATCTTAAAAATAGTTTTTTCATTAAAAATTAATTATTTAATGTATTTTTTTAAACCGGTTAGTTTAGACCTGACCAGTCCCAGTTTGACTGGCTCCAATTTGAAACCCGGTTCATTAGGTGTACCGGTTCCGGTTTTTAAAACATTGTTTCACACTTGCCCAAAACTGACTATCAAGAACAGTGTCCTCCACCTCTTGAAAATCTTCCCTGTTAGATGTGGTTGCAACCCTGTCCTTTAGTACCTGGCATGATTCAGTTGATACCATGCTAGCCAATGCCTCTGTTACCTTCAAAAAGCACCTAAAGTTGAGGTAATAGCTAGCAAATCTTGTTTTTGCAATCTTCAACAGCTCCAACCTCGGGTGACTACGGAAAAGGCCATGGGCATTGCTATGATCGGTAATAAATATTATCATGTAATTGTCTTTCTTGTTGGAATTTCTATGTCTAACTGTTAGAAATCCTTCCTGTACTTTCTGATTTATTTCTTCCTACTTGTTCTGTTAATTAACAAGTTATTTACCGTCAAGAACAGTGTCCTCCACCTCTTGAAAATCTTCCCTGTTAGATGTGGTTGCAACCCTATCCTTTAGTATCTGGCATGATTCAGTTGATACCATGCTAGCCATTGCCTCTGTTACCTTCAAAAAGCACCTGAAGTTGAGGTAATAGCTAGCAAATCTTGTTTTTGCAATATTCAACAGCTCCAACCTTGAGTGACTACGGAAAAGGCCATGGGCATTGCTATGATTGGTAATAAATATTATCATGTAATTGTCTTTCTTGTTGGAATTTCTACATCTAACTGTTAGAAATCCTTCTTGTACTTTCTGATTTATTTCTTCCTACTTGTTCTGTTAATTAACAAGTTATTTACCATGTAAATACTGAAAATAAATACAAGTACAGTCTCAACACATACAGATCATCAACTGAAGGAAAAACAAGCACACAAGTGACACCATTATTTTTGGGCTAATGTCCCCGGAAAAACCCAATGCGGGAAAATTGGTGCAACTATCCGAGGGTTTTATTATTAAGCAGTTTCAGAATACAATCTGGGTGCCAGAAATGGCTCACCCAACATAAAATGCCCTCGGCAGTAGTAACTCTCAAGAGGAGACAGATATTAGCCCCAATTTGCCCCACGAAATCTCCTAGTGTTGTTGATTTGGGATAGCATCGAATGTGCTCTAGCCGTGAAATTTGGTGGAGAGGTTGGGGCACATGAGATCTCCAATACCCAGAAAGGGTTTGGGCGGATTCTAAACAGATCAGGAGATATTAAAATAATTAATATTTTTAATGGAGTCTCTAAGTCTAAACTTAGGGAAAATAAAATATTAATGTGTAATAATATGAATATGTGTTAGAATGGTCCAAAAGACATGGACCAAGCCAGATCTAATCTTAGCCATTGATTAGGGACTTAATCTCAGCCGTTGACATGTCAACAGGAAAAGTATAAGAGGAGGCTTGAGGGTCACTTGGAGAAGACACTAGAGTGATCAGTGATTCTATTCTCTAGAGCGGGGTTTGCTAAAAGAGATAAATTAGTGATCAGGAGATGCAGCTGAGGGGAATTTGAGTGCAGAGAGACGGAGAGGTTGAGATAGTGTCAAGAGAGCAGCACAGTAACCAAGGAGAGTGACACAGAGTCAGCTAGGGCTCACGCAGGGCCACGCAGAAGCAGCCGGTAGCTGCGCAGAGCCTTAGAGAGGCCAGTGTTGCTGACGCAGAGGGCCAGAGGGCTGACGCAAACCCATCCGCGGTGACACAGGGCCATCGTGAGGTAGAGAGGGGCTGACGCAGTCCAGAGAGGCTGACGTTGGGGTTTCTGGGGCAGATTGGTGCTGAGTAGCTTCCGAAAGGATTATCCGGGATTTCGGCCAGTAGATTTGTCAGATTTGAGAGGTATTACTGCCAAGGAAATTCTTTGTTGGGTAGGCCAGTTTCGGCACCCAGATTGTACTCTGATACTGCTTAATAAGAAAACCCTCAGATAGCTGCACCAGTTTTCCCACATTGGGTTTTTCCGAGGACATTAGTCCAAAAATAATGGTGTCATATGGTGTGTTTGTTTCTGTTTCTTTTAGTTGTTGATCTGTAATATGTTGAGCATGCACTAGTGTTTATTTTCAGTATTTACATTGTAAATAACTTGTTAAGGAAACTAACAAGTAGGTAGGAATAAATCAGATAAAGTGCATGGAGGGTTTCTAAGTAAGTAAAATTAGAAACTTCAACATGGTATAAGAGGGTGATTGCAGATCACAAGAGGACTAAAGGGCATCAGTCGAGCGGAGCAATAGCAGCAGAAAACAACTGTCCCGAGGTGACAGAAGTTGTTTCTAGCAGCGCAGCAGCCAAAGAGAGTGATGCAGGAGCAACCAATGCTCACGCAGGGCCAGCATGATGCAGAGAGGGGTTGTCGCAGTCCACAAATAGGCAGGTGTTGGGGTTTAGAAGGCTGCAAGAATATTGCAGAGTGGATTTGGTGAGGTACTGTAGTCAGAACAGTACCTGACAAAGCAGGGCTAGAGGAGTTGCTACCGAGGGTTTCTAGCCAAGGAACCCGGATCAGTGGTGCGGTTGCACAAGACGATCAGAGTAGGGGCCGTCTTGACAAGCGGCAAAAGGATTCCCAGGAGGGAAGTCAGGACTTAGAGGGAGTCCAGAAAAGAAATTCCAGACAATAAGAAGAGACTCAGAGGAGTCGAACAGAGAACTTCCCGGAGGGAAGTAGAGGAGCATCATGGCACTACACAGACTAAGAGACCAAGATAAACTAGACAGAGCATTGAACTTCGTAGTCTGGAAGGCCAAAATCTTATTCATACTTGACAGGAATCGTGTCAAGAACTTCACCTTAAAGGTAATAGTTGTCCTAGTTGACCCCAGTGATGATGACAGGTACGAGAAGGCGATGGTGAGGGCCAAGAGCATTATCCTTGACGGGGTCAACGATCATGTAGTACCACAGATAGCCGAGAAGGAAACGGCATTTGAGATGTGGGAGGCTCTCATGAAGCTATACCAGCATACTTCTGTGCAGAAAAGAATGTTGCTTGACAATCAGATGACGTCGTATCAAATGAAGAAGGGACAATCGATTGACACCTTCCTTGGAGGACTGAATGAGATCTGAAACCAGTTGACTGCTATAGGGCTGACACCAAATTAGGAACTAATGGTGAGGACAGCCCTAAATGCTATCTCAGAAGACAAGGAAGTATTTGTCTAGAGTATACTGGGCAGAGGGACACTTCCACCTTGGGACGAGATGTGGGAAACTCTTTGCCAGGAAGAGATCATACAGCAGTCAAAGATAGGTAGCAACAGCAAGGGGATCAAGGTCAAGCAAGAGGAGGAAGATGTGGCCCTAGCATCTGAGGGAAAGCAAGAGAAGCGGAAGAAGAAAGATCTCTCCAAGATCAAGTGCTTCCACTGTGGGGAGTTGGGTCATTATGCGACCCAGTGTCCGAAGAGTAAGGGAGAGGCTTCCAAGACTAAGGCAGCACCAACAAGGGAAGAGAAGGAAGTTTTGATAGGCGATGACTGTGCCATGAGTGCACATACGGCACTTGAGAGGAAGTGGGGAGAAATCGAGTTGTAGTCAGGACTCAGGAGGACTACAGGCGATGAGGGGCAGGATCCTCGAGGTACCCAGCCTCTCGGATTAGACCTTGCTACGAGAACCCCGAAGAGGAGTAGCAGGACTGGCTGAGTCAGGTAGAGACGAATGCGGATGGAGCGACAAAGAGAGCTACAGTGCAGCAGTCCCAAGACAGCCTGAGGCTAGCAGGATGTAGCAATGCGAGAGGCACAGGAGTGTTGCACCAGTGCAGGATGGCACAGAGAGGTGTGCAACAATGCGAGATAGCAGTGCAAAGGTCATAGAGGGAGCACTTGTCAGCGACAGAGGGAGTTTCAGCATCAGTGGATGCCTCTAGCCCAACAGGGAGCTCAGATTGGGAGATTGGTTACTTGCTTCTCAGTAATTGAGTTGTAGTGCAGCATTGGGCAGCATGATGCAACATGATGAGAGGAGGTGTAGTGCGGATGCAGTGCTGGGAGAAAAGAACGGCAGCAGCACGGATGCAGTGCTGGGGGAAAAGAACAGCAGCAGCACGGATGCAGAGGGAGTTGTCGTACAGATGCAGCAGTGGCAGTGGCAGTGGCAAAACCATGGGTAGCAATACAGGATACAACAATGTAGAGGATGTTGGGTAGGAAGGCCTAGCATCAGCACAAGAACCGATGCCGAATGATCAGAGTAATACTGAGTGAGGAGTATTACTATAGCACAGTCCTCGCTAAGAGGGAGTGTTGATTTGGGGTAGCATCGGATGTGCTCTAGCCACGAAATTTGGTGGAGAGGTTGGGGCACATGGGATCTCCAATACCCAGAAAGGGTTTGGGCAAATTCTAATATTAATGTGTATTAATATGAATCTGTGTTAGAATGGTCCAAAAGACATGGATCAAGCCAGATTTAATCTTAGCCATTGATTAGAGACTTAACCTTGACGGTCACTTGGAGAAGACACCGGAGTGATCAGTGATTCTATTCTCTAGAGCGAGGTTTGCTAAGAGAGATAGAATTGGTGATCGGGAGATGCAGCTGAGGGGCATTTGAGTACAAAGAGATAGTGTCGGGAGAGCAACGCAGTAGCCAAGGAGAGTGACACAGAGCCAGCCAGGGCTCACGCAGAGGCAGCAGGGAGCTGCATAGAGCCTTAGAGAGGCCAGCGTTGTTGATGCAGAGGGCCAGAGGGCTGACGCAGGGCCTCCCAGGGTTGATGCAGACCCATCCAGGCTGATACAGGTCCAGAGTGAGGCAAAGAGGGGCTGACGCAGTCCAGAGAGAGGCTGACGCTGGGGTTTCTGGGGCAGATTGGTGCGAAGTAGCTACCGGAAGGACTATCCAGGGTTTCAGCCAGTAGATTTGTCAGAAACTGAGAGGTATTACTGCCAAGGAAATTCTCTGTTGGGTAGGCCAGTTTCGGCACCCAGATTGTACTATGATATTGCTTAATAAGAAAACCCTTAGATAGTTGCACCGATTTTCCCACATTGGGTCTTTCCGGGGACATTAGTCCAAAAATAATGGTGTCATGGTGTGTTTGTTTCTGTTTCTTTTAGTTGTTAGTCTGTAATATGTTGAGCATGCACTAGTGTTTATTTTCAATATTTACATTGTAAATAATTTGTTAAGGAAAATAACAAGTAGGTAGGAATAAATCAGATAAAGTGCATGGAGGGTTTCTAACTAAGTAAAATTAGAAACTTCAACAAGTCTCAACCTCTAGGATTTGTGTCAGCCTCTTTGGCCCAAGGTCTCCCAAGCGTCAGCCTCTCTGGCCCAGCTTCAGCATCTTTGGGCTCTACGTCAGCCTCTAGAGACTTTGTGTCTCCCACGATGGCCCTCCTCAGGCTCTGCACAGCTCTTGGCTGCCTCTGCGTGGCGTCTGGCTGCTTCTATGTGGCCTCTAGCTAGCTTTGCGTCAACCCTCTCTGGGCTTCTACGCTAATGCTCCCTGTACTATCTTTGCCTCTCTGCTACTACATTCATTGCCCCTCAGCTGCAACTCTGATCACTCCTTCGATTTCCTCAGCAAGCCCTGCCCCAGAAAATCGAATTCTTGATCAACTCGGTGTATTCTCCAAGTTACCCTCAAGCCTCATCTTATACTTTTTCTCGTTGACAATTCAACAACCGAGATTAAGTCCCTAATCAACGTCTAAGATTAGATATGGCATGATCCATGAATTTTGGAACATTCTAACTCAGTTTTATATTAATTCACATTAATATTTTATTTTCCCTAAGTTTAGACTTAGGGACTTCATTAAAAATATTAATTATTTTAATATCTCCCAAACTGGTTAGATTCTGCCCAAACCATTTCTGGGTATTGGAAATCTCATGTGCTTTAGCCTCTCCAATTTTCGTGGCTAGAGCACATCTGATGCTACCCCAAATAAACTCTCCCTCTTAGCTAGGACTGTGCTCTAGTAATACTCCTAAGCATCACCCTGATCATCCAACATCAGTCCTTGTGTTGATGCTAGGCCTGCTGCCCAACATCCTCTGCACTGCTGCATCATGTACTACTACCCATGGCCCTACCACTGCCACTGTTGCATCTGCACGACAACTCCCTCTGCATCTGTGATGTTGTCCATGGCCCTGCCATTGCCATTGCTGCATCTACACTGCAACCCCGTTACTGAGAAGTAAGTAATTGATCTCCCAACTCTGACATCTCCATCAGGCTAGAAACACTCCCAATGTTGAAGCTCCCTCTGTCACTGACAAGTGCTCCCTCTCTAACCTCTGCGCTGCTGCAACAATTCTGTGCATCTCGCACTGCTGCCTCACGCTGTCCTGGGACTCCTACACTATAATGCCTTTTGTCGTTCCATCCGCATTTGTTTCTACCAACATTGCCAGTCCTGCTACTCCTCTCCAAGGCTCTTGTAGCACAGTATAATCCAAGAGGTTGGGTACCTCAAGGATCTTGGCCCTCATCACTTGTAGTCCGTCTGACTACAGCTCGATGTCTCTTCACTTCCTCTCAAGTGGCGCATGAGCACTCATGGCACAATCATCATCTATCTCCACTTATTTCTCCACCCTTGTTGGCATAGCCTTAGTCTCAGAAGCCTCTCCCTTGCTCTTCTTCCTTGGAAACTGGCTCACATAGTGACCCAGTTCTCCACAGTGGCAGCATTTGACCTTGGAGAGGTCCTCCTTCTGTTTCTCCCGCTTTCCCTCAGATGATAGGGAAGCGTCCTCCTCTTCCTCCTTGATTCTAACCCCCTTGCCGCTACTTCCCGCCTTGGTTAGCCTTCTTATCTCTTCTTGACGAAGAGCCGCCCACAGTTCCTCCCAATCTGGAAGGGTCGACCTGCCCAGTATGATCTGGAAAAATACCTCCCAATCCTCTGAGACTACGTTCAATGTGTTCCTCACCAACATCTCCTCATCTGATGTGGCCCCTATGGAAGTCAGTTGACCCCGGATCTCCTTCAATCGACTGAGGAAGGTGTCTATCTGTTTTCCCTTCTACATCTGGTATGACTGCAGCTGATTTTTTAGTAGCATCTTCCTCTACATGGAAGTATGGTGATACAATTTCATCAGGGCCTCCCACATCGCATTTGTCGTCTCCTTTTCCGAAATATGTGGTACTACATGGTCCTTGACCCCGTCAAGGATGATGCTCTTGGCCCTCGCCATTGCCTCATACTTTTCGTTCTCAACCAGGTCAACTGGGATCACTATCGTTTTCAAGGTGAAGTTTTTGAGACGATTCCTGTCTAGAACGAACAAGATCCTGGCCTTCCAGACTACGAAGTTTGAGGCTCTGTCCAGTCTGTCCTAATCTCTTACCCCATTCACTACCATTTCGTTGCTCGTCTTTCGACTCTTTCGAATCTCTCTAGTTCCCTCCTGGAAGTTCTCGGTGTGACTCCCTCTGAGCTTCGATTTCGCTCCTGGAAACCTCCCTACCAATGTCGAGATGCCCCCACTCCGATCGTTAGTGCAGCTGCACCATTGATTGAGATTTCTTGGCTAGAAATCTTCAGCAGCAACTCCCTCCTCCTTGGTCTTGCCCTGTTAGGTATTGTTCTGGCCACAGTACCCCACCAGCTTCCCTCCACAACTTACCCACAACCTCCTATGCCCCAGCAAACTAAAGGTTAGAGCCTCTAGGATCTACGCAATCCGGGCACTAGCAAAATCCGCACCTCCTGGCCACGAGTGTCAACCCTTCCTGACTGAGAAAGATGACCGGGCACTGCGTAGGTCAAGTCTGCTCCTCTCTTCCACTGCATTGATCCTCTTCCCGACTTGAACTGATGACGCAGGAACTGTGTCACCCCTTCCTTGTTGCTTTTCCGCTAGGAACAGCTTCTGTCACTCGGGACTGCTGCTCTGCTCAACTGATGCCCTCAGTTATCCCGTGATCTACAACCACCCTCTGATACCATGTTGGAATTTCTAAGTCTAACTGTTAGAAATCCTTCCTATACTTTCTGATTTATTTCTTCCTACTTGTTCTGTTAATTAACAAGTTATTTACCATGTAACTACTGAAAATAAATACAAGTACAGTCTCAACACATTCAGATCATCAACTGAAGGAAAAACAAGCACACAAGTGACATCGTTATTTTTGGACTAATATCCCCAGAAAATCCCAATGCGAGAAAACCGGTGTAGCTATCTGAGGGTTTTATTATTAAGCAGTTTCATAATACAATCTAGGTGCCAAAAATGTCTCACCCAATAGAGAATGCCCTCGGTAGTAGTACCGTTTAGTGGAAGACAAATATCAGCCCCAATCTACCCCACGAAATCTCCCAGCATCAACCTCTAGGGTCTGCGTCAGCCTCTCTGGCCCAACGTTAGCCTCTCCAGCCCAACGTCAACCTCTTTGGGCTCTGCGTCAACCTCTGGAGCCTTTGTGTCTCCCACGCTGGCCCTCCTCAGGCTCTGCGCAGCTCCTGGCTGCCTCTGCGTAGCCTCTAGCTGCTTCTGCATAGCCTCTAACTGGCTCTACGTCAACCCTCTCCTGGCTTCTACGCTGATGCTCCTGGTACTACCTCTGCCTCTATGCTACTGCATTCACTGCCCCTCAACTGCAACTCTGATCACTCCTTTGATTTCCGCAACAAGCCCTACCCCAAAAAATTGAATTCTTGATCAACTCAGTGTATTCTCCAAGTTACCCTCAAGCCTCCTCTTATACTTTTCTCGTTGACAATTCAACGGCCGAGATTAAGTCCCTAATCAATGGCTAAGATTAGATCTGGCTTAATCCATGACTTTTGGACCATTCTAACTCAATTTTATATTAATTCACCTTAATATTTTACTTTCCCTAAGTTTAGACTTAGGGACTTCATTAAAAATATTAATTATTTTAATATCTTCCAAACTGGTTAGATTATGCCCAAACCATTTATGGGGATTGGAGATCTCATGTGCTTTAGCCTCTCCACCAATTTTTATGGCTAGAGAACATCCGATGCTACCCCAAATCAACATTTCTTATACAATGAACCAATCCATTTGTATTTAGGTTCTTTCATCTTAATAATGCCATGCATCAAAAGGTTCATTGTGTGAACCAAACACCCGAACCAAAATATGTTGGGGTATCTATCCTCAATGATTGCTCTTGCTGCCTTACAATTAGAGGAGTTATCAGTAATGACTTGGATGACATTGTATGGCCTAATACTTTTAATGGTTTGAATTAATGGTTTTGCAATGTTAATGTTGGTCTTGAACTTATCTGAGTAGTAATGAGATGAAAGGAAGATTGCACCAATAGCAGACACACCAAGAACACTTATCAATGGCTTGCCTTTTACATTTGTCCAACCATTAGATACAATGGATACCCCATATTCATTCCAAGAATTTTTGAATTTACCCAAAGCAATTTTTATTTTGGCTTTTTCCCAATCAAGTCCCATGGTTCTAGTTGTGTCATACCCAAGGCTCTCATATCATTTAGGGGCATCATTGATGGTGGCAACCATTTCATGCCACTAAGGTCAGCGAAAAGAAACTGAGTTTTCTTTGCATCCACGTCATCCCTACGACATCGATCAAGGAGTTTTGATATTGTTCTATGCCTTAAAGGGATGTTTGTGCTTGTGGTTGCGAATCCACTACCATGGGTGGATGTTGATGGATTTTTTGCTCTATGTGTGCTAATGGATTCACATTCACCCTTTGATCTTTTTTATTTATATTGTGCTTCCTCCTCTTACCTTGTATATTTGACTCTCTGTTGTGTTCGCATATTTGCATAGGTTTTGGTTCCTATTTTCTTATTTCCATCCCATGGCATTTTGCCACATAGATGCTTTCTGGGATGGGTATATGAACCTATGTAAGTAGATTTGAAATGGGGACATATAAATTTAGTGGTTCCACCCCCTTTCCCTCCTCTAAGCCTTGTAACATATTTCCATAGGGGTGTCTAGTCTACCCTAGTTTTCTTTCCATCATCTTCACTCCCATTATCCTCCTCCTTCTCTTCCTCTTGGTACTCCTCTTCTCCAAGGTATCCTAATCCACCACTACCCACTTCACCATCTTCATCACTTCTTCTTCTTCTATTTCCCAACACCATCATCATAGTAAAAAATGGAACCAACAAGATAAGGTTAAGCCATATACCCATCATGTTTGTTGAAGTTTCATATTCTTGCCTGCAATAAAATGAGGGAGGAATGGGAAAGAGTAAAAGAAAAGAACATCTAGATTCTCGATTCATTTAACATACAAAAAACATGTTACATGGAAAAAAAAGGGATTAGACCTGTTGACCCTGCAGCCTACACCTACCTACAAGTCAGTGAGAAAAGCCTTCAACCCCACAAGGTGTGGTTGGTGGCAAGGAACTCAAAGAAGGGGATGTCACACTAATCTTGACTCTCTCCATTTGAGCTATCTCCTAGGTTAGCTAAGGGGGGGTGGTCCCTAATGAAAGTTAAGTTAAAAGATGTGAGTTTCTAGGAGAGTGTTATAGTGAAAATGGATTACTTTTAAGGATTTATGAGCAAATATGAAGTGAGAAACTTGAAATAACAATGCCAATCATTAATATGATTAAAAAAAACCATAAAACCAATGCCTTATAAGGAATTTGCTCAACAATTTAAAGATATATTCGCCCAAAGTAAAATGCAATGCTCTCAAAAGAGAAAACAAAGTAACCTTGAAATGTAAATAAGAATTGTTAGCACAAGATAAGTAAGATACAATATGCTTTTGAGAAAATCAACTTTATAAATCAAAACATGTGAAACATATCTTGCCAAAACCCAAAAATTAGTAATTAACTTGGAAATGTATAAGAAAGGAAGTGTTAAAACCAAAACATCAATATGCAATTAGACTTTAAACATGAAAAGAAAACACTTGTTTGAAATGATTATAATACTTGTTTTTGGAATAGACTTTGCATATGAAAACTCAAACCATCAAGAGACAAGTAAAGTAAATGTAATGGAAAGTGCTCTTGGTTAATTTTATTAATTATCTCTACAACAAGATTACAATTTAACTCTTCAATCTTCAGACCTCACCCTAGCCCAATGATATAAATCTCACAGTAAATAATCAATAGAGTAGAGGATCCCTAAGATGTCTACTTCAACCAACTTATGTTGGAGGTAAAATTTTATTGAGGCTTGGGGCCTTCCTACACTACAATGCCTAGATGAAATGAAAATTGTGTTAATTCTCCAAATTTAAATTATGATACATCCAAATGCTTCAAAGAGATTGATTTGCAATGCTTGAAAATGAAATAGTGTTCAACATAAGTTGCAATTATAACTTCAATTTGAGGAATAAAATTATAGCTTACAAGTGTTGCATGTGTTTCATCAATGAATTAAAATGATACAAGTAATTTGCTTGAAAGTAAAATTTGTTTCAAATAGGCAATGACAATAAATTGCTCCAATATTCAAGATAACAATGTAGCATAAAATTCAAGCATGTATTCAAGTGCTCATGAAACAATTTACCAAGGTAAATGGAAACAAATCAAAGTTTGTTACGAATATAAAATGCTTGCATGTAAAGAATGACTTGCCCAAAGTACAGTGTAAGCTTGTAGCTCCAAGCAACAATGAGAAAGAAAATGCAAAGCTCAAATGAAATTGTTACAAACTTTAACTTAATGAAATGTGATAGTGAGGTTGTGTTAATTCCCAATTAAAACATGCATGTAAGTGAACGAAGTATGAAAGCTTAAACCATGCAAATGTCAATCCACTCAAGAGAAATCTCCCTCTAAATGGAGAGATAAGATACCATGGGAGAAATCCCAAGCTCCCACAAGCAAGTTAGATCTTTTATTAATATTACAATGAGAAGAGGACCCTTCAAAGTTCTCAACTATACTTCAAGAAGAGTCCTCACAATAATTGCTTGAAACTTGGACACTAGACCTCCTTTCTTGAAAAAGTAGTGACAAGATCTCACAAAACTTATGCAAGGGAAACAAGGTGTGAGTTTCCTCCAAATGCCCATGGCTTAAAGAGGAAAATGGGCAGCCCTCTAGTGAACTCGACTTGGCCAAAATAAGCCTCAAAAGGGCTCACGACATCCTTGGAAATCGAACCCCCAACACTTGCCAAAGGTCCTACAAACACTTGTTAGATGTTGCGGAAAGTTATTCTTCAAAATCTACCACACAAGAGTTAGCAAACAATCCGAACAATGGCTACAAAATAAGTTAAGTATTAATGAAAAAATCAGCAAGATAAAATGTATATGTACAATTATAATTTACAAAAGGCTAAGCTAAAGAGTGAGAGTAAACTCTCGTCCTTTCTTAGCCATCTTCAAGCTCTTGGATAGCAAATGAAAAAAATGAAGTACAATGTTTTTTAAAAGAGATTAAATTTACAAGTTCTCGGCTTGTGTACAAGCTATGTGCCGAAATCCCTACAAAACCATTTTGTACGATAAGACTATGATGGTTCAAAGAACAAATGCGAGCTCCTTTAAGAATGTATCAAGAGTGAGTTGGTCTCTCCAAAGACTTCCCCTCATGCTTGATTTTGTAATCCCAACAAGATGTTCCCTCTATAAAACTTCAATCAAGAATTAATTCCATATAAATCTAGCAATAAACAAGGATAAGAAACTCTAGATATTTATTTAAAACAAATAGAGCATTCTATACCTAGAGCATACTTCTAAATCAAATGTCAATGCAGGATAGCTCTACATTAACAAATCTATAAGAGAATATGGAAGCAAATTAGATCAAAGCATGAGTAAAAAGAATTATACCAATGCTCAACAATTCATCACACTCGAAAAGGAGGAACACCTCATGAATGAAACCCCAAAGTCTTTATTGATATTTTTGAAAGTGTACAAGGCAGCAGCGCTTCTGCAAGCACAATAGTTAGTAACAATATTATACAATGTGAGAGCCCATGGCTATATTATTAAGAGAGTTGGGAGCAAATCCCAATAAAGAATGACAATGACAAATGGCATTGGAGCCAATCCCAATGTAGAAGTGATTAAACAAGTGGCATGAGGTGACAATCCCAAGTACTAAAGGCTTGTGCTATAGTACTTGTTGAAGTATATCATTCATAGCCTTTTCTCTTGTCTACCTTGACCTTGGATGAACTCATATATCATCAAATATCTCACCCTAGGTCTAGTGTAGCCTCTTTTCCAAGGGTTTTTTTGTGGAAAGTCTTACTAGCTTCTCCCAAAGCTCGCACATTGTTGAACCTTTCCATTGAATGAGCCACCTTGCCTCTCTCCAAGCCTATCATAGGCATATCTATCACAAGTGACGAATATCAGGACTCCTCCCACCGGTGAAAATCTGAGAAGAGAAGGGGGCTTAGGCTATGGTGACAGTGGGCCTCTGTCTCGAGGTGTTGTTGTGCCCTCTAGCTTTTTCCTTCTTACAATGTTTGCTAGATTGTGCAGCAACAGAACCCAGACATGCCCACTATTTTTATCTCCTTTTTTAGGCATAGATTAGAAAGCATCACTGCCCCTTCATTATAATATAATAAATGAATTTGAATAACAATAATTGGATGGCTAGCACATGAAATGTCACTTGGTCAAACATATTGTCAACTAAACAAAGAGCCCATATCTGCCTTGGAAGACAAAGGGATGAGAGTAGCCTTCATAAGAGGAAAAGTTCTTACCTGGCCTATGGAATCCCGAATGAGGGATGCTTTTACCTTGGGATCTAGAGTTGAAGGACTCTACAGAGTCACTGGTAGACCTCTGCTAGCAATAATCCATGACTCTAATCATCAAAGTGAGTTATGGCACAGAAGCTTGGCACATATGCATTATGAAGCTCTATCGAAATTGAAGAAGTTAGCCTCCAGAATACCTGATGTTCAAGCTAGTCATGATGGAGTATGTCTAGGATGTGCCAGTGGAGAGAAGACAAGATGACCATTCCCTTCCAAAAAGAACAAGACTAATGACATTGTACAACTCATTCATTCTAACCTATGTAAAACCATGCCTGTGCATTCTCTTGGTGACCATCTCTACTACATAACCTTTATTGATGATTTCTTTAGGAAGACATGGATATACTACTTGAAGCATAAGGATGAGGCTTTTGATATATTCAAGGACTTCAAGGTATTGATAAAAAATCAAACAGGGAAGAAAATCAAAGTTTTCAGGTCTGACAAAGGTGGAAAATACACATCAAATGAGTTCATTTACTTTTGCAAGCAAGCTAGAATCAAGAAGGAAACTATTGTACCTTATAATCCCCAACAAAATGGAGTGGTTGAAAGAAAGCATAGGTCCATTGTGGAAGCTACCCAAGCCATGCTACATGATCAAAAGTTGTTGAAGTTCCTTTGGGGATAAGCAACAAATATAGTGGTATATGTTCAAAACAGGGTTGGTTCCTCATCATGCCTTGGACAACAGGACTCCTAAAGAAGTATTCACAAATGTGAAGCCCGACATTGGACATCTCAAGATATTTGGTTGCGTTGTATATTTCCATGTGCCGAAGGACAAGAGAAACAAGCTGGAAGCCATTGAAAAGAAAGGTACATTTGTTGGATACTATGAAAATTCTAAAGCATTTACAAAATATATATCTGGTCAAAGGAAGATCAAGTTTAGCAGGGATGTAACTTTCAATGAAGATATTGCACTTGGAAAAGCAAGGGACCTTCCTCTGCCTCCTCCTCCTAAGCAGAAGGATGATGATATGGATCTACTAGAAGGTCCTTCTGTGTCGGAATCTGAAAAGGATATTGTTGATGATCCCATGGAGCCTATGGATCCCTTGGACCCTCCTCCATGTGATCGCCTTGCTGGGAAAAGACCATTATGGCTTCGCGATCCATTACAGGATGTTGAGAGACATTCTTGCCAAAGAGACCTTTAGAGGAGGCGAGACGCCATGCCAGTATCAGGGATAAGTTGTAGCCATGAGCACTATCATTAAGGTTGAGCCTCCGACCTTTGACGAAGCTGTGAAAGAACAAGTTTGGAAGGATGCCATGGCCAAAAAGTATGAATCAATTATGAAAAATGATGTATGGGAAGTCGTTCCGAGACCAAAAGAAAAATCTATTGTGACTTCAAAATGGCTATACAAAATCAAGCATGGAGCTAATGGAAGCAATTGTTGGATAAAGTTGTCATTGATGTCAATAAGATGGCAACCTAAAAGCATAACATACCCTAGATGAAACCCTGGCTCTTGTTGAAGAATGTCTCTAGCCTAGTCAAAACCTAGCTGTGTTGAAGAACCCTTGATGATGAATGTATATGAAGCTCTAGCCCTATCTCATGCACATATATTTCTCATGGTACCAGCCCTAGATGTATAAATGCATGGATGAAAATCTAAATGAATGAAGACCTTAGGGCAAAAAAATGTTGTTACTGTTCAAACTTCAAAGTCTTTTATTGAATCCCTAGCATTGTTGACAAGGCAGAGAGAAACAATAAGAAAATGATGTACAACCAAACTTGATGAGTATGCCATATTCATGATAATAAACATGGAAATAAAAACAATTAAAAATTTTTAATATATATACACACAGGTTGGCTAAATATCACAGGTCAGCTCCATTGCCAACAGATGGGTCTTTTCGTATGATCAAACAAGTATAAATATAAATCTAAACTCTTCATTTCAGAAAAAATCAATTTGGTGAAGCACAGAAAAAAGTCTGCATCTGTGAGGAATAACAAAAGGAAAACAACTTGTGAAGAATTTTGAAACACGGCTTTGAGGCCACGTGTAAATTTCGGACCCCTGCAACTGTCTTTCGGACCCTGTAATCTGTGTTTCGGACCTGTGGAAACCTGTGGCTGACAGTACTCGGGCCTGTGGAAATCTATGGTTGAGACAGTGCTCTGACCTGTGGACAAGAAAACTGTAAACTTGGACCTGTAATATCTGTAATCTCAGTCCAGTGATAAGTAAAGACCTGTGGACAAAATCTCAGATATTTGGTTTTCATTTGGAGAGATCAGTACCCTCAGAAAAATAAAAGAGTTCTAACCTGTAACGTTGAACTAGCCCAGATTTCAATTTGTAATATATTACTTCAGATCTCTGAATAAAAGAAGACCTTGTTGAAAATCTGAAGAATATTTTGTCTTATAAAATAAAGTGCAGCCCATCTCAGATTTATTGAAGAAGTTGCAAGGAGTTGCAATCTCGGACTAGTTGAAGGGGTTGAAGTCTCAGACCAGGACAGACCTCGGAGTAGGTGTGATCTCAGACTTGTTGAAGCTGCAAACCATCTTGAAGAAGTTGCAGACCATCTCGGGCTACTTAAAAGTTGCAGAACATCTCAGAGCTTGTCTCCTTTACATTGTACTTGATTGAAAGCAATATTGTTTAAGGAAATCTTCTTGAAGAAAATCTGAAGTATTTAAGGGAAAGTTTGTAATGTACAATTTAAGGCTTGGATGAAGACTGATCTTGGACCAGATATTAGAGCAGCACCTTGAAGCATTTTAGAGCAGACTCCTTGGAAAGTTGATATACATTTTGAAGTAGATTTGAATTTGTTATTATCATGAAAGATTTTTGGGGCAACTTATTGAAGATAGTTTGGAACAGCCTGTTGTGAGGATCCATTAAAGAAGTTTTTGGAGCAGGTTTAAAAATCTTTTCGAGCAGCCTGTTGTGACAATCCATTAAAGAAAAATTTGGAGCAGGTTAAGAGCAAGCAATTTTGAAGCACTTGAAGAATTGTTTGATGCAAACTTTGAAAATCAGATTTTGAAGAATATAGATTGGGCCAGCCTATTAAAGACATCTTGCTAAGGTAAGCATTATTTGAAGATATTAGGAAGACCTAAAAGAATCTGATCTTCAAGGCGATTTTGGTGACCTTTGAAGCATGATTTAAGCCCTCATGGAGTGACCTTGAAGAAAAGTGTTTGGTAATCATGAAGAGTTGTGGAGACACCTTCTGTGTGTCATAACATTGTCATTGATGAAAGAAGGATTCTTAAAAATTGATTGAGAGCGGTATTGAAGATTGTCAAGGCTTGTTGCAGACAAGATTGGAAGCCTTGAAGAACCATTCAACCTATATTGAAAAGCTGAAGCAGATTGATAAGGTTGGTGCCCTAGAGGATGTGAACATTCCTAAACCCGGAATCCCTACTGCAGCAGCTGATATTACTTCTCCTACTTGTTAAACCATACAAGTTATTTACAGTGTTCTACAGAAATATCAAAGTAAATACAACTGCAGCGTTCACTATTTAAAATAATATGCCGAAACAAAAAACTGAACAAGAAAATGATACAACACAATGACACAGTTATTTTTGGACAAACGTCCCCGGAAAAAACCAATGCAGAAAAACCGGTGCAGTAGATGAGGGTTTCTTTATTATTCTTCAGCAAAAATCTCATGTACAAGATACAACCAGCAGAATAGAAGAGGTTCCTTTGTGAGAATGTTTATAGACACTTTGCGATGAGTTTTTGATCCAGGAGAGGACCTGTTGCCCCCTATGTGTCTCACTGCATCATCCCCTGCATGAGAACTACGCTATCCCAGCATCACACTGCGTCAGCCCCTGCGTGAGAACTACATTATCCCAGCATCAGCGCTTGCCTTTGTGTCACAGCCTCTGCGCTATCCTCCTGCTTTGTGTCTTTTGTTCCTGACCTCCAAACTGATGATGATACCCTCTCTCTCTCCTTCTCACCTGCAACTCTCTCTCTAATTCGATTTTCTCTTGCCGAAACTAAGTATCTGCTTCTGGTGTGTTTACAAATGCCCCTCGATGTCTGTATTATAAACTTCCAGTTGAGAACCAACAGCCCATATTAGATTCTAATCAATGGCTCAAATCATTTGGACTCGACCTTTGTCTTCTTCTAGAAGTTACACCCACAGTTTAGATTAATACCCATTAATTATTTTAATTTCCTAAGTTTAGACTTAGGACCCCATTAAAAATAATTAATTATTTTAATAAAACTGTCTCCGGGTGGAATTTCCCAAAATGATTTATGGGTATTGTGGAATACATATGTCAAGCCTCCCTAGAAAATTTGAGACTTAGTGCACATCCGATGCTACCAGAAATCAACACTCCCTCTTAGCGAGGAATGTGCTCTAGCAATGCGACCTACCAAAGCATCACCCTGTTCTTTAACATCTCTCTCTGCGTTGCTATGTCTAACATCATTGCTCATCAACTATTGTGCAAATGTTGCATATGTATTACCGCTGACCCTGCCACTGCCAACACTGGATCTTTATTGCAACTCTCTCTCATTCCCTGCCACTGTAACTAAGAAATTTATTGTTTCTGTTACTGAAACAGATTCTATACCATACACATCTCTCTTAACTAAATTAACTTAGCTCTTCCTAGAGCCTTTGTTGTGAAAATTCCTATCCTCAAGGAACTCCTACTGCAGCAAAACTGAATTTACTTCTACTTGATTTTAATATACATTATCAAGTTATTTTCTTAAAAATACTAAAGTAAATTACTTTTGCAGCCTACACCAATTTAATTTGATTACATGAAACAAGAAACTAAGCAAAGAACAAGATACATAGGACACAATTATTTTTGGACAAAATAGTTCCCGGAAAAACACAATGCGGGAAAATCGGTGCAGCAGCTCTAAGGGTTTTATATTATTAAGCAGTAGTTATGAATGCAAAGTTGATTGCCCTCCTAGCAATGCAGTGGCAGAGAAAAATATAATGGCGGAAAACTGAGTGAGATTACCTCACTTCACCCAGCAGATTCTGATTGATCCAGCAGCAGAACTGGCTAACCCCAACTATCTTTGCACTGACCCTCCGTAGGCCCTGCATCAGCTTTACAGGCTCTGTGTCAGCCCTACAATGTCTCTTCTGCCTCCTAGAGCTTCTGCGTCAAACTCTCCTGGCTATTCCAACAATTTCCTTTCTACATGAGGGCAGCTTCACTTCTGTGTTGGCCCTTTTGGCTTTGTGTCAAGATTGTGTGGGCCCAGACTAACCCGACATCAGTCCCTTTGGATGTTGTACTACCTCCACTAGTGGCTCTTCGCCTCTCTATCCAGTATTTCCGAACTATCCTTGTCCCTCTGCTGCATAATGATTACCTAGTTCGAATTTCTCAGTTTCCTAGCCCCAGAAATCGAACTCTAAATCAATTCGTTCTCTCTGTGTGTCTTTCTAAATGAACCCTAAGCCTCCTTATACTTTTCTCGTTGAGACTTCAACGGCCTAGATTAAGTCTCTAATCAACGGCTAAGATTAAAACTTGACTCGATTCACTTTCTAGAACATTCTCACCCATATTTTGATTAATAATTTAATACCCATTAATACTTTAATTTTCCTAAGTTTAGACTTAGGAGCCCCATTAAAGATATTAATTATTTTAATAAAATACAATCTGGGTGGAATTTCACCAAACGGTTTCTGGGTTCTTTAGAACCCATGTGCCTTAGCCTCTCCACCAACTTTCAAGGCTAGAGCACATCCGATGCTACCAAAAACTAACATTTGTGAGTACGTCTACTACCTGATCACCTGTGGGGATATACTGCAATTGTACTACCCCACACTGAACACAGTCTCTGATAAAATGACATCTGATATCAATGTGTTTCAACCGATCAAGAAATACTGGATTCTCAAAGAGTTTAATACAACTCTGATTATCACAGTAAATCCTGGTCGCTTCCATCCTTTTTCTAAATAAACTCACAAGCAGTTATCTAAGCCATATAGCTTCGCACGTAGATGTGTTGGCTACCATATATTCAACTTCTGCTGAGCTCAGAGCTACCGACTTCTTCTTTCTGCTGCACCAAGAGATCATTCCTAATCCAACACTAATGCAGTGCCCAAAGGTACTTTTCTGGTCTACCAAACTACCAACCCAATTTGCATCTGTGAATCCATTCAATCTGACGTCATCCCCTCGGGAGTATTTCAACCCATATCTGACTATTCCATGCACATACCTTACGATGTGCCTAGCTACTGCCCAAAGCACCATTTTCAGTTCCACCATGAACTGACTAAGAGTGTTAACAACATAACAAATGTCTGGCCTAGTGTTAACCAGATACATGAGTGACCTAATGAGTTGTTTGTACAAGGTGGGGTACACCTCCTTGTCTTCTGATGCATCTATTTTCTTCCATTTGGTGATCAGGTAGTAGCCATGGGCCAACAATCCTGCATTCTTAATCTCTTCAATATTTCTGTTGCATATCTTCCTTGCCCAAGGAAGATCTACCCATTCTTCTGCCAAACTTCCAACCCTAGAAAATAATGCATCAACCCCATATCTTTCATGTTGAATTACGCTTCAAGATTATTTTTGCAGTCTTGTATGAGCCTAGATGACCCTGTTAAAAACAAGTCATCCACATATAATACCAGAATATGTGGCTCATTTTCTACCATTAAATAGTAGAGATTGGGATCAGCATCACTCTTGACGAATCCCAACTACTGCAAGTAACTATCAATCCGACCATACCATGCTCTGGGTGCATGCTTGAGCCCATACAAGGCTTTCTTTAATTTGCACACATGAGTTCTCTTTTCATGCGTTTCGAAGCCTTCACGTTGTTCTACATACACCTCTTCTTCTATCACCCCATTCAGAAATGTTGTCTTGACATCCATCTAGTAAATCTCCCATCCCATTTAAGCTACTAGGGACATAAAGGATGTGATAGAGGTATATCGAGCTACTGGGGCGAAGGTCTCTTCATAGTCTATTCCTTCTTTCTGTGCATACCCTTTTTCCACGAACCTAGCCTTGTACTTCTCTATACTGCCATCTGCAGCATACTTGATCTTGTAGATCCACTTTCATCTTACAACTGATCTATCCTCTGGTCTAGGTACTCTTTCATAGACATCATTTGTCATGATAGAACTATATTCTTCTACCATGGCATCCACCCACACTTGGTGTTAAACGGCTTCCTGAAAGCTAGAGGGTTCTTCAACTTGTGCTACCAAGGCCTAGTAATGGTCAAGTTGTCTACGTTGCCTCTTCTCGGTTCTAGGAGCTCAAACAAAATCCTCTGCATCCCTCGGCGTTTGTCGTACTTCCCTGCTGGTTCTACCACTGGTGGTGGGAGGCTCAATCAACTCCTCCTCCTGGTCCTGTCATTCCATCTGCTGAGAACTATCTAGATTTCCTTCTTCTGAGAAAATGTTGGTACTGGTCACTGTACTCGATCTAGGTGTTTGTCCTCCTTGCTGCCCATGTTGTTGCTGGACTAATGGAACATCTACTGACTGACCTTCTGTTGGCATCTCTCGAGATTTCCTGAAAGCTCTATCTTCCATGAAATTCGCATCTCGTCTTACTACAATCTTCTTGCTGCTAGGAATGTAAATTATGTATGCCTTTCAGGTCTCATTATATCCTGCGAGGTACCCCTTTTCTGCAGTCTGATCCAGTTTACTGCGCTTTTCATCTGGAATGTGACAATATGTCATGCTTCCAAATATCCTGAGATGACTTACTTCCTGCTTCTTCCTAGTGAAGACACCTTCGGGCGTTCTCTTCCCCAACGCTCTGAGGAGTTCTATTCTGGATATATACTAATGTGTTGCAAGCCTCTGCCCATAAGAATCTAGGCAAGTCCTAATCATACAACATAGCTTTTGTTGCCCCAACAAGAGTTCTATTTTTCCGCTCTGCTACTCCATTCTGCTCCGGACTATATGGAGTTGTCCATTCTCATTTGATGCCCTCTTTTGCACAGAAATTTGTGAAGTCTTTGTCCATATATTTTCCACCATTATCTAAACGTAATACCTTTATCTTTTTCCCTGTCATGTTTTCAACGAGAGCCTTAAACTCTTTGAATCGATCAAAGACCTCATTCTTGGTCTTTAAGAAATAGATCCAGCTTTTTCTAAAGTGATCATCAATAAAGGTGACGAAGTATTCACCACCACTAAGAGCTTGTGTGGACATTGGACCACAGATATCTGAGTGTATCAATACCAATACACATTCTTCTCTATTGTTGCTTTTGGAAAACGTTGCTTTAGTGTACTTCCCTAGTACGCAACCTCTGCATAAATCATCATGCTTAGTACTAAGGACTAGAACTCATGTAACAGTCTCTCTGAGCATCCTCAGTGCTCCATGGTGTAAGTGTCCCATTCGCCTGTGCCATAGTTCATTCAGTTCCTTTTCACCATTATGATTGTTGCCTCTTAGTGCCATTCGAGACTCGAGCTGCAACCTACACAATCTATTGCTTCGAGTTCCAATTTGTCTCTTCTTCTTCCAGCTTGGATGTTTGACATATACTTTCTTTCCAATGAAGTATACATCATATCCTTTGTTCTATAACCGGGACACTCATATCAGATTCATTCCTAACCCGAGCACATGCAGAACATTGGTGGCCTGGATGTTGATTCATGCTTCTGTCTGAAATGCTATGGTGTCTCTCCCTACGGCATAACACTTTGTTCTGTTTCCCATAGTAATCTAGAAGTCCATTTGTTCTTCTTGATAGCTCGAGAAATATTCTCGCACTCCAGTCATATGGGTTGAAGCCCCGCTATCAATGTACCAAACATATGCTGACGTTGAACTTGCTAAGCATGCAAATTCTTCTTCTAATCTAGAAGATAATTCGGAGACATCTTGAGTTTCCATCTTTGTGTTATTTTTCTAATGATCTTTGACGCTATCCTGCCCTAGCAACTGCTTGCAGAAAACTGCATGCCACTAGAAAAACCTCTTCGTTGAAGCTTCTACTGTGTTGCTCCCTCTGCCGCTGACAACTCTCGATCTAGCAATCTTGCTTCTCTTTCAACTCACTCAGAGAGAGGTTTCCCTCAAAAATCTAGCCCTCCGGCCTGAAACTCTCTAGGGATTTGAATTGCTGCCTCAGCAGGAATTTCGAATTCCCTTCTTCATTCAAAGTTGGGTATTCTGGTTCTGTTCTTCTTGCTTCACCTGCAGCGTTGATACCATGTGAATATTCCTAACCCAGGAATCCCTACTGCAGCAACTGATATTATTTCTCCTACTTGTTAAACCATACAAGTTATTTACTATGTTCTATGGTAAATATCAAAGTAAATACAATTACAGCATTCACTATTTAAAATAATATGCCGAAACAAGAAAATGATACAACACAATGACACAGTTATTTTTGGACAAATGTCCCTAGAAAAACCCAATGCGGGAAAACCGGTGCAGCAGATGAGAGTTTCTTTATTATTCTTCAGCAAAAATCTCATGTACAAGATACAACCAGCATAATAGAAGAGGATTCTTTGTGAGAATGTTTACAGACACTTCACGATGAGTTTCTGATCTAGGAGAGGACCTGTTGCCCCCATTGTGTCTCACTGCGTCAATCCCTGCATGACAACTATGCTATCCCAACGTCACACTGCCTCTGCACTGTCCTCTGCACACCCCTCCTTCTGCTCTGCGTCTTCTGCTCCTAACCTCCATACTAATGCTGATACACTCTCTCTCCTTCTCACCTGCGACTCTCCCTCTGATTCGATTTTCTCTTGCCGAACTTCGACCAGCGAGAAAATCAAACTTACTCGAGTAATTGAGTATCTGCCTCTGGTGTGTTTCCAAATTCCCCTTGATGTCATCCTTATAATCATCTAGTTGAGAACCAACAACCTAAATTAGATTCTAATCAATGGATTAGATCATTTGGACTCGATTTTCGTGAAGCAGAAGTCGGTGGCTTTGAGCACCACTGAGGCAGAGTACATTGCTGCTAGTATGGCCTCTTGTGAGGCGGTCTCGTTGCGAAAGCTCTTCAGTGAGCTGTTTGGATTCACATTGGATACCACCGTGATCCTATGTGACAACCAAAGCGAGATTCGTTTATCAGAGAATCTTGTATTTCATGATCGCTCCAAGCATATCGATATCAGGTACCACTATATTCGAGATATGGTGTAGTGGGGAGCAATAAGGCTCCAACATATCGGTACAGATGAACAGGTAGCCGAAATATTGATGAAGCCCCTGGGAAAGGTCAAATTCTTGACTTTCCGAGAACCATTTGGTGTCATTCAGAGATCCTCTTATGAGGGTTGAGTATGACGTATTGAGCTCTAGGAGCTCCAGGGGGGTGCGGGGTACTTCTTGAAGCGACATGCGACCATAGGGCAACTCACCATCCCCTGGTGGTGCACTACGTACAAGGTGAAAGATTCAACCTTCCCCTGTGACACCCCATGGCGACTGTAGGACAGGATGATTGGTTCTCCTGTGGGCCAGGATGATTAGTTCTTTGTGGCGACTATTGGACAAGATGATTCGTTCCTCTGTGGAAAGGATGATTAGTTCTCCTGTCGAGGCATCCTACCCATGCAATCTGGGACTCATGGGAAGTACCTCTCATCTAATCAATGAGTAGGGAAATGGGGTTAGGGACCATTAGTAGTACTATCGATGGATGCATCGTTGTATCTACCATACTCCCTATGCTAGGATGACCTCCACTAATCTGGGATCAATGATACTGATCTGGGATCAGTGAGAGTGGTATGACACACTCTGAGACTGACTTTGGGTCAGTGGAGGATGGTATGATACATCTTCGATCATTTCTTCTTCTTCATAATTCGAGCAGAGCAGAGCAGGGCCAAGCTGTGCAGGGCAGTGCATTTGATGGCTGGAATAGTAGCGACGGTCAAACGAATTGCAGATGGAGTTCTCGCTAGTTGAGAGGGAGTGTTAAAATTGGCAACTAGGCCCAAACTCCATGTGGGTCACCTCATTTATGGCAGCTGATATTTTTCTAGATTCCTCTTGTCGAGAGGTGTAGGATTGATCTAAAGATCATCCAATTCCAACAAGTATTTATGGAGATATGAATTTATTTGTATTTACTTGACAAATTGTCAAGGTCGGACAACAGTTAAATGTGGCACACATGCCCAGTGAATCATACAAATACAAGAGAGGTTGATTCATTTTCTCATCATCTCATCTCCACATCTCTTCTCCCTCCTAGTCACTTGGGTATGCATAGGATGAAGAAGACTCTCACGTGGGAAGAAGAAAGATGACGCAGTTAGGGCCACAAGCTGTGACATGGAAAGAGGACGCAGGAAGGTACAGCAACACGTTTTGGGTGCTAAAGGACTGCATTGACTAGTGTATAGGCTCCCTTGACTGCGGATTTGTGTGGGGAGTCTCTCTCTTGCTAGCCGCAATTCAGATCAGCCTTGTTGACCTCTGTTTGACCACTGCTTTGGAGCAGCATTGACTGGTTAGAGCTGACTGCAGGAGCTGCTTTATTGACTGTTGTTTTGACCATGTTTTGAGGACTGTTTTGGGCTGCTACTAATCATTGTTGAAGAGTTCTTCAATTTGACTAGAAGTCAATACGGGGCTGTTTGACCAAGTTTGACTTTGTTGATCTAGGGTTTGTTGCTGCTGATATAAAATTACAGAATTTTGATTTTGTACTATTTCTCTCTACTGAACTATTGAAGATAAAAGAAGATTTGATCAAAGGGTTTCCCCGCATTGGGGTTCGTCCATGGCTAGCTGGCACATCTTGTGTCTCTTGTCTTTGCTTGTTTTTTGTCGATCATTTAATGTTCTATCCGCACTTTACTTAATGTATATAAGATTGCTAATATGCGGCTAATAAGAGGAAAAGAAGTAAATTGCTCTAAGCATAGAACATACCATAATTTAACACATAACATAAATTAACATGGTATCAAAGCTGAGGTGAAGACAAAGCCCAAGCAAGAGCAAGAGTAAGAGCAATCACCTAAGGCTGTTGAAGCAATCTCAAAGACTTCATGGGGTCCTCATCACACTTCCCCGCTGAAGACAAGCTCCATGAGAAGTCTAACTATCATGGATGGAAGATGTCTCTCGATCTGACATTAGAAGAGCAGGAAGTGTTGGACCATGTGAGAGGCAGAATCGTTGAGCCTCCATCAAATGCATCTGCTACTACAAGGAACAAGTGGACCAGGGGAGAAGTCAAAGCAAAGAAGATCATCCGAGACTCTATCAACAAGCGCCTGGTGGCCTATGTTTCCGAACTGACCACCTCCAAGGAAATCTATGATAGACTGGTAAGCTTATTTAAGGTTATTGATGCAAATCAAGTTTTGTTCCTTAAGAATAAGCTAAAGGAAATTAAGAAGGGCAAAGAAAAGAGTATGCAAGCATACTTCTTAAGGATCATCGAGATCAAGAATGATCTCCTATCAATTGGGGAAGTCATTCCTGACAGGGAACTGACCATCACAACACTCGAAGGGTTCCCATCTGAATGGTATATAGTCAGAACCACTCTTCTCAACAATAATGTAATTCCTGGATTTGAGGAATTGATGGCAAGATGAATTCAAGAAGAGACAAGGATGGAAGAGCAGGAAATGCCTGCAACTAGAGGCAATCTCACTACTTTCTCCTATCATGCTAAAAGAAGAAACAATTCCGGGTCTAAATCTAAAGGAAAGGTTGGACCGAAGGGTGGAAGAAAAGGAAGATGTTAAATTTGCAACAAAATTGGCCACTATGCAAGGGAGTGTCCTAATAGAAAGGACACACATCATGACGACGATCAAAATCACTCCCAAGGCAATCAAAGGAATGGCAGGTTCAATGGCAAAGGAAAGAGGAATGCGAGAAATCAAGGAAGTGGTCAAGCCTCCAAGAACGCAAGAAACTCCAGGTATGAATCTAATGTTGTTAACAATAAGCAAGATTAATATTATCTACCAGCGGCCCTCTCTACCACTGCTCCCATGGACTCGCTAGGAAATTGGCTTATCGATAGTGGTGCCTCAAGGCACTTCACTGGTTACAAAGAAGCTCTCTCTAATCTGATAGAGAAGGAGACCAACCTGGAAATTGTTCTTGAGGAAAACTCCAACTATCCAGTGAAAGGCGTAGGAAATGTTACTCTGCAATTGGATCAGGGCAATGCAATTCATTTGCAAGAAGTCCTATATGTACCTGATCTCAAAAAGACCTTGGTGTCCATTTCAGCAATGGAAGACAAAGGCTACAAGGTGGCCTTCATCGATGGCAAGGTAAGTGTATGAAAAAAGAATTTTAAAGATGCTTTCACTCTTGGGTTTCGAGTTGATTCACTATATCAGGTCGGAGGAAGTCCGTTGGGTGTCATGTCTTGTGACACATCTCTTCAGTCTAAACTATGGCATCGGAGGTTTGCTCACCTTCATTATAAAACTCTACCCGACGTGAGACAAATGGTGACAGGGATGCCCAAGTTCAAAGTAGAGCAAGAAGGTGTATGTCCGAGATGTGCCGAAGGAAAGCTCAAAAGGGGACCATTCCCGTCAAGCCATAGCAAGACATCCGATATATTGCAGTTGGTTCACTCTGACATATCTGGTATGATGCCTGTGAATTCTTTGGGAGCATATTTATATTACCTCACTTTTACAGATGATTATTCTCGCAAGACTTGGATATACTTCTTGAAAGGGAAGGATGAAATGTTCTCTTGGTTTCGTCACTTCAAAGCCTTGATCGAGAATCAAACCGAAAAGAAGATCAAGATCTTAAGAACTAATAATGGGACTGAGTACGAATCCAATGAGTTCCATGACTTTTGCAAAGAGGCTGGCATTAAGAGGGAGACTACAACACCATAAACTCCTGAGCAGAATGGTGTGGTGGAAAGGAAGAATCAAACGATTGTGGAAGTTGTCCGTGCTATGCTCCATGATCAAAGGCTTACGAAGTTTCTATGGGCCGAAGCTGCGAATACCGCCGTATATGTTCAAAACTGATGCCCTCATCAAGCATTGGGTTCCAAAACTCCCGAAGAGATGTTCACTGGTAAGAAACCTAACGTATCTCATTTTAGAATTTTTGGAAGTCCTATATATTTTCATGTGCCGAAAGAGAAAAGGAATAAATTGGGTGCATCTGGAAAGAAAGGAATCTTCGTGGGCTATAGCGAAAATACTAAGGGCTATAGAATCTGTGTGGCTAGTCAAAGGGAAGTCGAGATTAGCCATGATGTCACCTTTGACAAAGATATGGCTCTTAGCAAAGTTGACAATCTTCCTATACTAAGGAAATCCGGAGAAGCTGATACCAGGAAACAAGAGGAGAAGGAAGATGAGACAATGCCCGATGTAGAAGAACCTATGGATCCTATTGATCCTCCTCCACAGGAGCCTTCCTCTTCTAGGAAGAGGCCTTCATGGCTTAGGGGGACACTTGACGATGTCGAAGGACACATTGCACCCAGAGAGACTTTCTGAGAAAGCAAGAAGCCGGCCAAGTATCAAGGATACTTGACCCTCATGAATCGATCATTCAAAATGAACCTTCATCGTTTGCCAAAGCTGTCAAGCATCAAGTATGGAAGGATGCTATGACTGAGGAATACGAGTCCATCATGAAGAACGATGTCTTGGATGTGGTTCCCAGACCCTAGGGCAAAGCAGTTGTCACTTAGAAATGGCTTTACAAGATAAAGCACGGAGCTGATGGAAGTGTTGAAAAGTAGAAGGCTCGTTTTGTCACTCGTGGCTTCTCTCAAAAGGAAGGTATAGACTATGACAAGATATTTGCACCTGTTTCCCTGTATACCACCATCCGCTCGATCATAGCCCTTGCTACTTCGCAAGGATGGAACCTACATCAGATGGATGTCAAGACCGCGTTCTTGCGTGGTTCGATCAAAGCGGAAGTCTATGTGGAACAACTAGAAGGATTTGAGATTCATGATCGGGAATCTCACGTGTGCAGGTTGAAGAAAGCCCTCTATGGGCTGAAGCAAGCACCTCGAGCATCGTATGAGAGGATTAATAGCTACTTGATGAAGCTGGGATTCACTAGTAGTGAAGCTGACCCTAACCTTTACTTTAAGATTGAAGATGACAAACCTCTCATACTAGTGATGTATGTTGACGACCTCTTTCTGACAGGTGCAGACCCTCTCATTCACAAATGTAAGAGGGAGTTGGCTTCTGAGTTTGAGATGAAGGCCCTGGGACTGATGTACTATTTCCTAGGACTAGAAGTCTGGCAGAAGCCAAGGGAGATTTCCCTATCTCAAGGAAAATATGTGGTGAAGATATTGGAGAGATTCGGTATGGTGGACTGCAAGCCCGTGACTACCCCGATGGAGCTTGACTTCAAGAAGTTACGCGGTAGTGTTGTCGAACTTGTTTCACAAAATGCTACCGAGTATCGTCAACTCATCGGAGCATTGATGTTCATGGTGAACTCCCGTCTGGATATATGTTTTGCGATCAACACGTTGAGTCAACATATGGTTGAGCCTCACCACACACACTGGATTGGTGCCAAGAATCTATTGAGATACCTTGGTGGCACAATCACTCGTGGGTTGAGATACATTGTCGGAGATGTAAGACTACATGGATATACCGATGTTGATTGGGCAGGCAATGTGGTGGACCGAAAGAGCACTTTCGGGTGTTGTTTCTCTTTGGGATCTACCTTGATATCCTGGATGAGCAGAAAGCAGAAGTCGATGGCTTTGAGCACCGCGGAGGCAGAGTACATTGTTGCGCGTATGGCCTCTTGTGAGGCGGTCTGGTTGCAGAAGCTCTTCAGTGAGCTGTCTGGATTTACATTAGATACTACCGTGATCCTGTGTGACAGCCAGAGCGGGATTCGCTTATCAGAGAATCATGTATTTCATGATCGCTCCAAGCATATTGATATCAAGTACCACTATATCTGGTATATGGTGCAGTAGGGAGCAATAAGGCTCCAACATTTCGGTACAAATGAACAGGTCGCCGACATTTTGACGAAGCCCCTGGGAAGGGTCAAATTCTTGACTTTCCGAGAACGACTTGGTGTCGTTGAGAGACCCTCTTATGAGGGTCATGTATGATGCATACATAGAGCTTTGGGAGCTCTAGGGAGCTTGGGGTACTTCTTGGAGCGACATGCGACCACAGGGCGACACCCTCCCCTAGTGGTGCGCTATGTAAAGGGTGAAAGGTTCAACCTTCCCCTGTGATACCGCGTGGCGACTTTGGGACAAGATGGTTAGTTCTCCTGTCGAGGCATCCTACCCATGTAGTCTAGGACTCATGGGAAGTACCTTTCATCTGATCAATGAGCAGGGAAATGGGGTTAGGGACCATAGTAGTACTATCGATGGACGCATTGTTGTATCTACCGTACACCCTGTTAGTGCTTGAAATTTCACCTCAGGCTGAAAAAGGTAAACTTCAAGGCAACATCAAACCACTTAGCCTCGTAGCTAGCCCTACGGGGTAGGAGAGGGCTCTCTTCGGTCTATCTCGGCAAAGATCTTCAACGGGCAGAGATAACCAATAAGGGACACTGATTTTAGGCTAGTAAACTGATAAAAAGGTTTGATTTGGGATCTTTTAGGGTTTTGGTGGAAAATTGGGGAAAGGCAATTTTGGGTGCGAGGATTGGACACAGTTTTTGCAGGGGATTCTTTGGGGCGAGGTAGGAGACTGTATTGATGCCTTTGAAAGATTTGGATGGATGAGAATGACTGGTGAGGAGCTAAGGAGAGCAAGCAATCACCTTGAATTATCCTTAAACAGCTGAAAACATTGATATTAAGCAAATTTAAAGGCAGAGCATAGCAACCATGAATTCTACCTTAACACTTCATTTGCCTAATTTGTAGAATAAAAGTAAGAAGACGATTCACATAAAAAAATTACAAGTACAAAGAGAAACACACCATCAATACATGTAACCACAAGAATCCAAAAAAGGACTGCAAAACCCTGGTCTTTCTTCCTTTGCCAAAAATGCAGAGATACAATGAGTAATACAATAGAAGCTTTCTCCCTCAAGGGTCCAACCATGAAAATGACTAAGAAAGTACATAATATAGGCAAGCTAACATCTTTCCTTGCCTCTAGGGGTCGAGCTCACTATCCTAGGACCTGTTTCAACCAATTCCAAACTGAGCACTAAAATCTAGGCAGTCAAAACAACTTGCCTCTATAAGCTAGGAAACCAATTCATTCATTAAATTTTTGCCTTTTTCATGAATGAATCTTCTAGAAGAGATAAATAAGTGTCAAAGTATCATAAAATTACATCATTTACAACAAGGAGGATCAAAATCCACTCCAAAAGTCAAACCTAGTTCAAAACTGCGTTTTGCTGAGCTGTAGGTGAAAAATTGAGAAAATGTGTTGATGCGTCGCGCCCCAATCCTGAACGCATCACGCGCCTTTGAGCCCACTTTTGAGGCACTTCCCGGAGTCAAAATGAGGAAAAAGTGGACTTGTCGGAAAGGTCTTGACGTCTACTTTCCAACCCAAGTGGAATTTCTGAATTTTGTGGTCATTTGCCCCTCCAAAATTGCAATCTCCCACGACTGCTTCCTATGTGTCAAAAAGGTGGCAAAAAGTCATTTTTTGCTTGTTTTTTGACCTTCTGGAGGCTCAAAACTTGGTGAAATTTCTTGGTAATTTCTGATCAAGAGTATTTTTGCATGAAAAATCCAAAAATTATGAGTTTTCCTGAAATGGACCTCCCCAACGAAAGGGTCGCACGCGGCGCGCTATGCGTTGAGGGCAAAAACCTGTGTGTGGCACAAAAAATTCACAATTGACAAAATTTTCTCCAAATTTCTTGAAATTTGGGCTTGGAGTCCCCAATCAAGTACCATGCTCAGTAAAAGAGGCTTTGGCCAAAATTTGGAGTGGATCGGGCCTTTTCCGTCGTTTTAGTGCCTTGGCCAACCTCCTTAGATCTGGCGATTGTAATTTTGACATTTCTCTAAAACCATGACACCTGTGTAAAAAGTGAAGGAGGTTTTTCTTCGTTGGCATCTTGTGGATAAAAACCTCTCTCAGTTTTCCCAAATTCATCTTTTATTGCTCTGAAACACCATTTGAGTGAAACTTATCCCGATGTGTGAAACAAGGAATTTTGTCGAAATGAAGCGAAATGAAGGGGATAAGGGGCTTCTAAATTCTTGGGGAAATTTTTGGGAGTGGGGAGGGATGTTAGGAAGCAGGGGAAAGTGAAATCTCAGAGATTGAGTGAGGGGAAGGGGTCCAAAAGGGCAAAACACAGGCCCAACCTAGAAAATTGCCAGGTTGTAGCTAGAAACTAGGGTTTGTGCGAAAATGAGGAATTTGGGGAATCTCGGTGATGGGAAGCATTTGGTAAGGTACTTTAAGGATAGGGGAAGGGGTATGAACATCAGGAAACAAGTTTTGCCATTGATCTGACCATCCAAGAGAAATTGGCTTCAAAACCCTAGGAGAGGGAAATGAACTTGCCAAGGCACAACTGAAGCATGAACAAGACGTAAAATGACTCATTTAGACACTGACATGATAATGAAAACCCTATGAATGATGATAGACTCAGCTAAATGATGACATAGATTGGCATTTGGGAAAATTTGAAAAGAGTGAGAGCAAACCCTAGACCTAATGCCTAGTGACCAAATTTTGCTTGAAGACTCACTGAAATGACAAAATTTGACCTTGACACTTCAAAATCACTTTGTAAGAGCATATTTGATCAGTGGAGGAAGGCTGGAAAGGCTGACACTAACAGAACTCACACCATTTTCCCGTGTCCTTTTTTGGCTTTTCGTCACTGTCCTTTGCTTGTAGCTTTGGCAGGTTGCCTTGGGCTGCCCCGCCTTGGCTTTGTCCTTTGTTCTGTGGTTTCGGGGCACCTTTCCCTTGCTTTGGATTCGCAAATCCAAAGTCTCACTTCTTTTGTTTAAACTTCTGCTCGATCTTGACCGCATATCGGTTTGCTATGCCGAGCGAGGAGATGTTTAGGAATTCCATTTCTTCCTGGATGTACTTGTGCAGGCAGTCGCGGTATTTGAGTATCAAATGCTGCTCTGAATCCTTGATACCCAACTTCGTGCGAAGGGTATGGAAAATATTGGTGAACTCTGGCACTTCTTGATCCCTTCCCTGCCGCAGCGTCGTCCACTTTATGTATTCATCCTCATAGCTTCCAACAGGGTAGTATTGCTCCTTAATGGCATC
Source organism: Pinus taeda (assembly GCA_000404065.3). Classification (NCBI taxonomy): domain Eukaryota; kingdom Viridiplantae; phylum Streptophyta; class Pinopsida; order Pinales; family Pinaceae; genus Pinus; species Pinus taeda. The sequence continues at coordinate 8,595 of APFE031429794.1, read as the reverse complement.
TCGGAATGAATTCCATGGGTGCGGCTGAAAATAGCGAGCTATAGTTTCATCCTTTGCTCGCAGTAGGTTTCCCACCAGTCCTTGACGTGGTGGGATGCTTTGAGAAGAGCGAAAACAATCTTTTCCCGACTCAAAAATTCATGAACAGAAAAATAACCCTCTAGCAGATTTAACCATTTATCTACAGCATCTGCGTCTATCTGGCCCTTGAATATGGGGATTTCAAAATTAACTTGTACCTTAAAGGGCGTGGCGTTTCCAGAGTAGCTGCTAGAAGCCGATGCGTCACTTTTGGGTAGCCGCTGAAGGATTTGGGCAAAGTTGTCCATCATCGCGTTTCGTTGTTGCTCGAGGGCTTCTTTGAGCAATATTTTGATAAGATCTCCTGCTCCCTCATCTTTCTTCTCATCCGCCATGGGAGGCCTTCAGGATTTGCGAGGCTGGTCTTGCAAAGGTTCGACCAGCTCAAGCCCTAACTCCTTATATCCCGACCTCATTGGGGACATGCAAAGAAAAAACAGAGAAAAAGCAGACCGCTATGATACCACTGATCCAG
>APFE031429792.1:1694-50762 GCA_000404065.3 Pinus taeda | reverse complement strand
TGAATATGATCATTGTGTTTATTTTAAACAGTTAAATAATGGCATATTCATTATCTTGGTATTGTATGTTAACGATATGCTTTTAGCAAGCAAAAGCATAGAAGAAATCAACAGGTTGAAGGCTCAGATGGCAAGGACATTTGATATGAAAGATCTAGGAGCAGCAAGACAGATTTTGGGCATGGAGATTTTCAGAGACAGGAGCAATGGTAAGCTTTGGCTATCACAACAAAAGTATATTGAGAAAATACTTTTGAGGTTTGGTATGAATAATGTGAAGCCTGTGTCAGTCCCTTTAGCTTCCCATTTTAAGCTTTATTCGAGTTTATGTCCTAATACAGATGAAGAAAAGGATTATATGTCTCGAATTCCATATGCCAATGTCGTAGCTTTATTCGAGTTTATGTCCTAATACAGATGAAGAAAAGGATTATATGTCTCGAATTCCATATGCCAATGTCGTAGGGTGTTTAATGTATGCGATGGTTTGTACTCGACCAGATATTTCACATGCAGTTGGGGTTGTCAGCAGGTACATGGCAAATCCGGATAAAGAACATTGGTCAGCAGTGAAATGGGTGCTTCGGTACTTGAGAGGCACAAGTAGTTATTGTATTTCTTACAATAAGAGTAGTGAACTTGTTTGCGGATATGTTGATTCCAATTTTGCAGGTGATTTGGATAAGAGAAGGTCAACTTCAGGGTACGTCTTTACTCTTGCAGGTGGAGCTATCAGCTGGATGTCAAAGCTACATAACATTGTTGCTTTGTCCACTACTGAAGCAGAATACATTGCTGCTTCTCATGCTTGCAAAGAAGCGATTTGGTTGAAAGGTTTGTTTGGTGAATTTGGTAGGTTGCAGGACAGCATCAAGTTATTTTGTGACAGTCAAAGTGCAATACATTTGGCTAAGAATCTAGCCTATCATAGTAAATCAAAGCATATACCGATCAAGTATCATTTTGTAAGACAGGTTATCACTGAAAGGGGAGTCTCTCTTGAAAAGGTGCATACAAAGGAGAATTGTGCAGACATGTTCACGAAACCAGATTTGTTAGAGAAGCTACGCTGGTGTTTGGCTTCTCTTGGCTTGCAGAAAAGATAAAATAATAATAACTGGGCATCAGGCTAATTGTTGTCAAGGTGGAGATTGTTGAGATTTTCTGTTTGGAGTAAGATAGGCAAAATCTCAGTTGATGACAACAATAGGAATCAGTTCCTAGATTAAGCTCCAGTTGTTGGGAGATGATTAATGCCTCTATAATTGATGTGAGTGAGTTAATGAGTTTGTTAGATTCTCTATGCTATATAACAGGCAACCATTCGGATTGTTTGCTATGAGGGTGAGAGTTTTGTGAGGATTTAATTATGTAATCTCCTGTTTGATTAATAAGATTGTCGATGCCTATGTTGTGTGGACGTAGCCCAGATTGGTTGGGTGAACCACATTAATTCCTGTGTCTTGATGTGCTTGATTTATCTACTGTGTTTATTGATTTAATAAGCTGTGCATCTGATCTCTAACAATTCAGGCTCGAAAACCCAATCTTTCCCTTGACTAGTGGCTGCAGCTTTGGAAGCTTAAAGCTCCCCCTCGAACCCAGTTATTCATGTGGTCTGTTCTAAACAACAAAACCCCCACGGGAGAGGTGCTTATGCATAGATCTGTTCACAGACTGAGCTGGTGCGTCCTTTACAAACAGACATCCGAATCAAACGAACATTTGTTCCTGCACTGTTCACATGTCTCTCATTTCTGGCAAGCCATCACTGAGCAGCTCTCAATTAGAAATACTTGGCAAGGACCATCTATTTTGCAAGCCTGGAATAGCTAGACCATCGCACATCAAAAGAAAAAAGACCAATGCCTCCCTCTCACACTCTGCTGGACCATTTGGCTTGGGCGCAACCGCCATATCTTCAAGAATCAGCCTATCAACTAGTAATTGCTTTCTGCAAAGGCAATGTCCACTTACCATGATATTCAAGAGGACGAGCCACCTCATACCTGCACTATATCAGGACCTGGTGTTATCGATAAATCTCGGCCGTGGTCCTTCTTCGATGGGGTAGCATAGCCTCACGGATGTGGGGGGGGGGGGGGGGGGGGGGTTCCTACATATCTCAGAACATCACCATTACAAAGTCAGTCAAGCTAGGACTGGGCGAAGGAACAAACAATTTTGTTGAGCTTCTTACTCTCAGACACCTGTTGCATTTCACCCTTGAGCATAATTGCATTTTCGTTCAGATCTTTGGAGACTCACAAATCATCATAAATTGGTTCAATGCAAAAAATCAATGCCATGCCATATCTCTTCAAAATATTTTAAATGATTTTCTTAATCTCAAATCAGGTTTTAATATGATCCCTTGTCATCATATACATAGGGAATTCAATGAGGATGTTGACAAGCTTTCCAAAGAGGGCTTGTTACTTCCCCGAGGCATGTGGTTAATCAATGAACAAATGGACACAAAGGTCTATCAATATCACCACAGACCATACATAAACCAGGGCTACTATAGGGTGGATCGACCATAGACTACTTTGTAGCTATAGCCGATGTTTCTTTTGATTTATACATAGATTTTGGAACTTGCATGTATTACAATGACAAAATAGACAATATTATTTTTTGAAAATGGTCGGCAAGGCCATGTTTTGGCTATCACAAAATATGTACAAAGCACTAGACTAATCATACAAATATCGCATATGCCTCTAACATCTTCTACATATAATTTTTCTCATATAATGAAGATTATGATTTTTCTCTTCAAAAAAAGAAAAAAAAAAAAAAACTAGTTAAGAAAATGATGTGAGCAAAAAATAATTACCAGTAAAGATAATGCAGTAATACTAGTAAAAAGACCAAATCCATGATTTAAATGCTAAAATTATATAAATATTTCTTGTTAGGATCATCTTTCGGAAATGTTACACAATATAAATCCTATTGTAACATATAACTACTTTGTCTCCTATAAAACTTAATAAAATATCAATCTAAATATTATCTATTTATCTCTAATTAAGCCTTAATGTACTTACTTCCTCCTTTTTTTTAAATTAGCGTATGGTGTTACCTTTTTCATTGTTTTTTATCCTTCATGTTAAATTTCATTGATAAAGTTTGATTACTGAGACAATTCTCAACATTGATTAATTTACTATATTAATATAGTAATTATTATAAATATTTTTAATGTTGGTTTTAAATGTTAGTTTGTTATTTTATTTGTAATATTGATCTGAACTTTGAATTTATGAAACATCGAAAAGTGTGAAAAACCCAAATATTGAGAAAGTTAAATGTAATAATTTAAATGGGGTGTTTTTTGGGGCAAGGGCTAATCAGCGTACCATAGAGTATTAAATGTCTTGGTACATGCATGCTCTATAACAAAATAACACACAACCTTTGGTGGTTACATAAATTAAAAATAAAAAGGATGTATTATTTTATTATAGAGCATGCATATACCAAAACATTTAATACCCTATACCAAGCTGGTTAGCCCTATATCTTCTCCGGAGAGTAGAGTAAACGGATTCAGGTATGCTTCACATATTCTGGCGTCGCAAACATCAAATAACGAGAAAACACGCGTGCAATGGAAATAAGTCGGGGTTTGGCGGTCCTCGAGGTTGGAAATCGGTCCCCTCGCATGTTCTGCGAGTCGAAACACAGCGAGATCGTACACTGCACCATAGGGAAAAGGCAAGTGTGATTAAATGCCCTCAACCTCAGAGCAAGGAAATCTTATGTCACAGGGTCTCAAGCGAGATCATTCCTTCTGTTGGCTTATCTATGGAGAACCCCTGCAATGGCGGATTGGTTACTGGTTTGATCACTCTGACAGATGATTTATGTTCATTAATGACTTCATCATGTGGTACTATCTCGTGTTTGTTAAGCTCAGGTACTACTGCGACACTTGGACAGAATTGCGTGTGCTTTATGGTTTAATCTCTTTATATTATACCAGGTTCGACATTCATGCGATATTTTATATATACCCTCGAATATTAGCAGGGTGGCGGAATTATGTTTGTATGGTTGAAACCTGAGAATGACTCTGCTGGCCACAGGGGTCGTCTCTCGGCTCTTTCATTGTTTTATGGTCAGGGTTTAGTTATCCACAATGTTTGCTGTTTACAAATTTTCAGTGTTACTTGTTCTTGTTATCGAATTTCTGTTAACATAGACTTTTGGAATTGGATTCTCTCATCAATGTTCTAATTTGTGGTGGTCTGATAGCCAGCTTCTCTGTAAAAGTCTGAGCCATCGAGTGTGTATAAATGTCCAATTCCTGTATGTGGAGTGTGGTATTCTAGTTCTTTTTTTATCTGATTTTGAAATTGGTTTCATTGGTATTCTAGTTCTTTTTCTATCTGGTTTTGAAATTGGTTTCAGTGTTAGAATCACAAGTGTTATTTATCTTCTTCATGGCTTTCAGAGGATTTCCATCTACACCTTCCTTGCTACGGATTTATACCTTCCAGTCGTGTTCCAAGTATTTTCGTTCGCGTGCGAGTCAGTGTACCCTACCACAATGGGGAATTATTTTTCCTGGTATGTTTTGTTGGAAAACTGTTTGCATTGCAGGTACATCAAGGCTCCTAGACGAAGACTGCTATGGCGACGGGGTGGTGCAGCAGTTATGTCGTCTTCAATATATATGCGAATTTTTGCGTGGGAATATATCGTCAATTTTTTGTACGATGCTCCCCTTGAAATCAAGAAAGAAATTCTTAATCTAGAAACAGAGGAAAACATAAATATTTCTCTGATTTAAAGATAATTACACGCTAGAACTAGTGTGAAATGGGTATCAAACTATGTTATATGAGTTTCCGGGAACGTGAGAAGGTTGGGAACTTGGGTAAGGGTATCCGGATGCTTGGAGGTTTCCTAAATTTACAGGAAATAGTAATCAGAACAGTAAATTATATGTGATAAAATAAAAAATAAAAAAAAAATATATAATTATATAATAATCAAATTAATATTTTAAATCAAAAATAATTCAAATATAATAGATAAATATGATTAATTTTTTTTTGCAATATTTATTAAGGGATATATGTTTAATAATAATTAGGAATATGATAGAAAAAATATATTAATAATAATAATAATTGAATTAAGTCTAAATTTAAAAATAATGGGTATATAAGAATGAGATTAACCATTAGATTTTTATTAATTAAATAAATAATTATTATTATATAAGGGTAATGGTAGATAAATATATTGTAATAATAATGCAGAGATAAATAATATTATATATCATATTTTTATTTATATTATATATAATATTATAAATAATATATGAGTTAATGGGAGAGAATAGAAATATTTACCATTTTATTTCCTCATCCCAATATAAGGGTAAATATTGATATTATTATTAATGATTTTTATGGTAAATATATATTAAAATAAATAAATATATTAATAAAATAGTAATTAAATTAGGTCCTTGATTTAGAAATAATATATGATATTTACCATTCTAAATATTTAAATAAATAATGAATTTTATTAATATTATCTAAGGATAATGAAAATAAATATATTAATATTAGTAATAATCATATTTATATAATAATGAATAAATGGATATATATAATAATTAAATAAAATAAATAGATAAATAAAATAAGTAAATAAATTTAGGTCCCTCCCCCTGGGGCCTGGTCAACCCTAGCTGTTAGAGGTCCGGTTAATTGTTATGCTGTCAATTTTAGTTGTTGGAATGGCATGTTGTCCCTATTTATTGCATCGCTCGGATTGGATCTTCAACTTGTCCTGACGATGAACCACACTGGTTGGTTCGAAACGCGTCGACAAATGATTTTTTATGTATTTTGCAGAAATTATTCTTAAACATAGATTTATGGGATCACAGAATTCTAAAATTCCTTAATATTCAAATATTAAAATTAATTTTAAATATTAATCTCTCTTAATGTATAAATATATTCTCTGTGTCTTCTCTCTTCCTGAGTCTCTCCCTTTTATATATATAAAATATTAAAATGTCAAGTTTATTATCAGTTCTCTGGCATGACTAGTGTTTGAAACAATCTGCCTTAAAAATACAAAGGAACAATTTTACCTATGTTTCTCTGGTTATTCTTATGAGAAAAAGTAAAGCAACTCTAATGGTTAAGCAATGGCTCTCACATACAATATGCGCACAATCTTCTGCAATACATATACATAAACAAAAAAAATAAATACTCATCAGCATGACATCCTAGAGATCGCCCTTACATTGAGGTGTTACACACTTCCTTAACCCATCAAGAGATTGCTCCAGTTTCTCAATTAAGGATATCGGTGTTAAGGATGTCTTTGGCCTTTCTTCTTGCGAAGGTTTCAACAAAGCCTCATGTTTTGTGGGCAGATCAACATATTTGTCTACATGCTTTGTATTCCCCAACCCCAGGAAATGCTGGAACTCCAAAAAAAACAGTCTTCAAAGCTCCTAGAACTTTCCCAAACTCCCCTAGTAGCTCCAACAGAAAAGGGAACGTTCCCATATAGTTCCAAAGCTTCCAGGAGCGCGGGAACCACAGGAACCACTGGAACAGGTTTCCCACCTCTAGGAAGCGGTTCCTGTGTAACAAAGGTATCAAACCTTGGCCAATTTAGAAGAAGAAGAGTTCACTTCTTACACTCCATCACTCATCATCGCCAGATGGAGACACTGCTCAATATGGTGATACAAGACAAACATGTGGAAAACTACAAGCTCTTTGTAGAACATGAAAAAATAAAACACAAACTAAGGAATATTAAATACAACCTTGATGATATTGTTGTCAAGTTAACCTATATAAAACGTTTTATAATCTCTGATCCATACAGTTACTCTAATGCTCAAAATGATGAAGAGGTAATCATTATTAATGTTATTTCGGCCAACCGTGGTACACATCGAAACAACTCTCCAGTTGCAGAGTCTCCTAGTTCCCCAGTAATCATTTCAACTAATTTTTGGTTCTCATACTACTATATAGTTTTGCATTCCCCAGTGATCATTTCAACTAATTTTTGGTTCTCATACTACTATATAGTTTTGCATTCCCCAGATATCATTTCAACTAATTTTTGGTTCTCATACTACTATATAGTTTTGCATTTACTCTGTTGTTTGCATTTGCTCTGTTGTTCTAGTATCATACTTGTGTTTTTGTCTTTGGTTGTAGTTGCTATTTTTGTATACAAGTCTCTTAGGGTTAACTTCTATGTCGAGTATCCGAAACATATAGTCAAAGGTGCCCTTAACCGAAATGTATTTTCAAAATAGCCACCTTATGTATACTATGTTCAGTTTTTTACCACTGTATTTTGATTTATTTGGACTCAGTAAGATGTAATTTGTACAAGCCAGAAATGTTGAAATTTTGGATATTTTGGTTACGGTAACAACAGGTATTATTTTTAATTATTTAAAATATATAAAAATTATACATTGTAATTTTTTATAAGTTAAAATATAATGTTGTGTTCATTTTTATTGTTTTAAATGGTTGGTGTAATTTTTTTTAAGTTCAATTTAATGTTTTTGTTTAGTTTATTGTTTTTAAATGTTGGTTTAGAAGAAGTATTTTATATATATATATATATATATTATATATTATAATGCTTAAATCATTTTTTTTAAGTAGTAGGGAAAGAAAAGTAAGAATATTTGAGATTAATATTTTTATTAAAAATTCCTTATAAATTTGAAAATATATTTAATTTCTTATGTTTTTAATAATAATTTAATGGTGGTATATTTCCAAATTTATATATATATTATTATATTTTAATGATTATCAATAATTGTTAGCAAATATTTTAGAATATATTTAACAATTATATAGATTAAAGATTAAGATATAAATATTAAACAGTGTTATAATTTTTATGTTTTTTAATTAAATTGATTAATTAAGAAAAATGTCATTTTTAAATGTGTCATATTAATATGAGTTGTGATTTTTTAAATATGTAGTATCACTAAGCCATAGTATTGACTCACAATAGTATAACAAAATCTATTTATATGTTAAAAATTTCCATAACAAAATGAAATCAATCTCCATAATTGAAAATTTGGTTACATATTTAATTCATACATAAATTATTTTATAATTAATATTTACAATATAAAGATAAAAAACTATACTAGATTTATTAAAGCAAACATGTGACTACTCTAAAAAGCTATGGATAAAACACGAGGATTTTATGTTTAATTAACTAGGTGAAACCGCTCCTCTTTAATCTACGGGCTGGTTAGCTTCCCCACATGCTTGTGGGGAAGTTATCACCTGCGAAAGCCTATTCTGGTAGTATCCTGGCAGGCAAACTCCGATTGTTACTTTTTGCACTGATCGAGGGGGAGCACCTTTTGACCTTTCTCTTTAAAGTTGAGTTTCCCTTGGTTAAAATACTTGTGAACAGCAAGTTCGTGAGTACCGGTTAAAATAATTTGTTGGAAACGAATAAATTATATTAAAATTAATTAAAATTTAAGTATGTTAATTTAAAATTTATAATTTAAATGATATTTTTATATAATTTAAATATTAAATATTTTTTAATTTTGAAAAAAAAAGTTATTTAGAATATATTGGATATGAAAATATAGTTTTTTTTTTTTTTTTTTAAACGTGTGTTCGTGGACACTAAAGAGTAGTGTGATCATGTTTAGAGATTTATCTTCCACAAAGTGATCTTTTCTCTTCATTTTTATTATTATAATAATATAAATTTATTTTAACTGAAATAAAAAAAGAATTATAAATTGTTTATTTTTATTACTTTGATTTAATGTAGATTTATTCAACTTGATATAAAGAAATCAATTGTAAATTTTCCAACAAGATTATACAATTTTAGGGGTCAAATGATAAGAGCAATAGTATTCCTCCTTAAAATGTCAACCAAGTCATAACCAATGAAGATTAGAGTATATATATTATGTTGTTTTTTCATTATTGCTTTTTCCTTCCTTTTATAAATAGTGTGATATTTATTTATATTAAAATATGTGGAAAATTATTTTTATTATAAAATTTAATAGTTATATTTATTTCTAAAATTTGTTGTAATATTTTAAATAAATAATATATACATAATTGCCCCACATAGAAGATCTAGTTTTGTTATTTTATTATTAGCTTTTGTTAAGATAAGATTATAATAATTGATTTGCCTCTTGATCACTATTTTTTTAAAATTATTTTTCTAACATTTAATTGTATCATAACTCAAAGGTTTTATTGTAACCTTTGCACAATACAACATCAAGTGATAATTGTCTGATAAGTTTTGTTATTGTATTACATTGTAAGGTGTTTCCCTTTGGGAAGAACTCCCCCCTATGACACTTTGCTCTCTTCATCACCATTCAATTGAATGTTAGACGATTTAAAAAAATTCGACCATTGGATCCACCACTGACTCTTGTAAACTGATTTCTTCAACTGTCAATAAATTACTTGATTTACATTGTCTTATGCGAATTATACTCAGTCATTGGGTGCCACGAATCAAGAGGTCATGTATCGAGGCAAGCATTGAAAGATCTGCCTAATATTTTTTCTTTCAAGTCCCTAACTTTAGATAGTGTTTTTGTCTCTTGAGCAACAAAATTGCATTGACTGTCGACCAAGATTTCCGAAGCCAGCTTCGTCGATTCTCGTGTTTCACCTTCTGCAACATTTCAAAAAATAGCGAATGAAAGAGATGGGTATCACGATCTCCCCCAAGTCCAGCAGAGATGGAGCCTGCCCATGGTCTCAAGGATGGCATTAAAGTGCCTTTTATTGGGAAATCAAGTGGGTGTTTTGAAGGGCGTGAGGAAAGAATGATTGAAATCAAAATAATTTGACTTGGAAATCAAAATACAATTGCAAATTCTAACCAGGGCAAAGACGATCTTATTTAGTTTCAACATATGGTTCATATTGTTGAGATTCAGAAGCCCCATAAAACAAACAATCATCCCATAAAAAAAGAACCGAGCATAATTTAACTATAGAGTTGTTGTGTTCAAATTGATGTTTTTTCGTGTAGTTACTCTAATAACGTGCATCATGGTAATGTCTGTGGTGATATTAATTGTACTACTTTTTCTTTGGTATAGAAATTCTGATTTCAATTCATTTCTGTATTATGGTTAGAGAAATCATTATGGCTAGATAAATCAGAAGTCTGAGTGATAGAGGCTTGCAGAGAGTGGACTTTATTCTCCTCCTGTCGATGGGAATGGTGTAGGGATGTCTCACGAGGAGGTGCAGAAACTACCTGCCTTTGAATATAAACACAGTGGTATGTATATTAAGTTACATAGAATGATTTGCAATGATGTTGAAAATAATGATGATAGGATTGAGAATGGATTATGGATGCATGAATTTGATTGTTCAGAGTGTGTTGTTTGCTTGGATGGATTTTAGAGGGGTGAGACACGCAGGCTGCTGCCTCTTTGTAGGAACACTTTTCATGCAGAGTGTGTGGATTAAAGGTTGTCTAAGAACCTCTTGTGTCCCATTTGCATACGAGCGTTCAACAACATGCTGGGAAAGAGGGACATTGGTGATGGATAATCTGTTAGAGTTGGCCCAAGTTGGGGGATGTCAGATGGGGAGTGGGACTAGATATATTGCTATTAGGGTTGCTATGTAAGGAGGGTTAAGAGGAGAGAGGAGGTTTGGTTTTCATCAGTCTGACATGCCTAATTTGGTGTCCAATCCATCTTCATCATTAAGATATTTTACTACCGATGAACATCTGGTTTTCTTCTCTATGTGCCTTGATAAATATTAATAATGTTGATAAAACCATATTTATCAATTTAACACCTCTTTTCGCAATTTAACGCGACTTGAAAATAAAAATGCAATTGCAAACTCTAATATAAAACTAGGACAAAGATGATTTGATTTAGTTTCAACATATTGGCAATAATTTTATTATACATTGTTTTTTTCTGGGGTTCATATTGTTGGGATTCAGAAGCCCCTTGATATTGATAAAACAAACAATCATCCCATAGAAGAACCAAGCATAATTTAACTACACAATTGTTGTGCTGAAATTGATGTGTGTTTGTATAGTTACTCTAATAACACACATGATGGTAACGTTTAGACTTTGTGGTGATATCAATTGTATTGCTTTTCTTTGGTATTGGAATTCTAATTTCAATTCATTTTTGTGTTATGGTTAGAGCAATAGAAAGTTTGAGTGACAAGAGGCCTCCCAAGAGAGGAATTTCTTCTTCTCCTGTCGGTGGGAATGGTGTGGGGATGTCTCAAGAGGAGGTGTAGAGGTTGCCTTCCTTCAAATATAAACACGGTGGTATGTATATTATGTTACATAGAATGCTTTGCAATGATGCTGACAATAACGTTGATAGGATTTAGAATGGATTATGGATGCATGAATTTGCTTGTTCAGAGTGTGATGTTTGCTTGGATGGATTCAAGAGGGGTGACACATGCAGGTTGTTGCCTCTTTGTAGCCACAATTTTTATGCAAAGTGTGTGGATTCATGGTTGTGTAAGAATCCATTTTGCCCCATTTGACCAGTGCTCAACAACATGGTGGGGAAAGAGAGACAATGGTAATGGAGAATGTGTTAGAGTTGGTCCAAGTTAGGGAATTTCATATGGGGAGTGGGACTAGAGATATTTCTATTGGGGCTGTCGTGCAAGGAGGGTTAAGAGGAGAGAGGAGGTCATCAGTCTGAGATGTCTAATTTGTTGTCCAGTCCACCTTCATCATCAAGATCTTTTCCTACTGATGAACATGTGTGGAATTTGATGTCAACTATATCATTTCCATTGTCGTTGCAATTTAACTGTTGCATTATAGATCCAATGATGAGGATGGCAGTGGTGGTGTGATGGTTATTGATGTTCTGAACATTAATAAGATCCAAAGCCATGATAGCCACAATGAGAATCAAAATTCATACAAGTTGATAGCAACTCCAATCCCATCTTGTAGAGCTAATGATGATGATGGTATGAGGGGTTTTAGTGTTTTGAGCCCAAGCCAAAGCCAGAATCAGAATATCAATTCATGCAATTCGATGTCGATACCAATGTCATCTTGCAGACCTCCCGACGATGATGGTGTGATGATTAATGGAATTTTGATAGCTATTTAGAGCCAGAGTCAAAATCATATTGTTTGTGACTCAACATTTTCTCTATTACCGCATTGTAGACCTCCTCATGATAACGGTGTGAGAGTCATAGGTGTTACATTCCCTATTGAGAATCATATAAAGAGCCTATCTCGAGATGGGCATTCTATGACATGATGCCTAAATTGGGTTCTGCTGCAATCTTAACTTGCTATGGTGAATGTAAAAACACAAGCCAATTATCAGTCTTCCTTCTCATCTAGGTTGAATTTTTGGTGCAAATACACTTATATAGCTACTATTGCATGACCTAGGATTTTAGAATTGAGACTTCATCATTAATGACTTTATAGTTTTGATTCATATATTTTTTATGAGTATTCTCTGTAAATTATTCATTTGAGTACATGTTTTTTGGACATTGGACATTGGATTTGTATGCTTTATTTGAACACATTCTAGGCAATTGTTTTTTTTGTTTTTGTTGTTGTTGTTGTTGTTGTTGTTTTTTTTTTTTTTTTTTTGTTTTTTTTTTTTTAACTGTAATGGATACGAATTTTATTTATTTGAAAAATATAGGAGGGGTCTTTGCCCAGGCAGCCCCATTTACAAAGAAATCAGCTAGCATATTCAACTTATGAGTTACAACATTTTCAAGGAATTTGAAAGAAGTTATCGTCATTGATAAATAGCTGCCGTTTCATGAGTGGGCATCCTTTGTTCGCCAACTGATCAGCTTCGCCATTCAGGTTTCTAAGAATGTGATAGAACTTGTAGGAGGTGAAGTCTTGAAGAACTCTTTTCAATCTGCCCAGAATTTTATTGAGAATAGCATTGTTCAAGAGGTCCTCCGTGTTTAATTTTTTTATTGAAATCTCTGAATCTCCAAAGACTTGGAGGTCTTTAACTCCCTTTTCTCCTGCTATTAGGCAAGCTTTGAGGAGACCGAAGATTTCTGCCTGATTGTTGGTTTTCTGGCCTAGTCCCCAGTAGAAGTAGTCTCTTAAGGTCCCATCTAAAGAGTATATGACCCCTCCAGCGCCGGTGTTCCCAGGATTTCCTTTGGAGGCCCCGTCGAAGAAGATTGTGGTGAGTTTTTTGGATCTCCACCAGTTTATGAAGCATTCCTCGGGATCTCTTATTCTCCACTCCGGATTTACTGTTTGAGGGGCGAGGAGGAGCTTACGAGGAGAAGGCTCAAGCAGACAAAGCCATCTCCTTTCTTCAAGAAGGAGCAAAGGATCTTCTTTGAAGAACTCTTGTTGGGATGCTTCCAAGAGGAATGATTTGGCTTTAACTGCAACCTGAAGAGGGGAGTTTCTATTTCCATTAAAAATTTGGTCATTACGAGCCAACCATATATGCCAACAAACGAATTTGGGTATTGCTGTCCAAATTTTCCGCCAGAAGGATTTGGTGGGGATGCTACGAGGATAGATATTGTTCCAAGAGGTGAACAGTTCATCAACAGTGCTATGAGGGAAGGCTAGAATCTACAGGTCCAAAAGAGTGAGCCCCCATGCTTCCTTAGCAAAATTGCACTCCAGAAATAAGTGTTGGGTTGTTTCAAGGTTGCTTCTGCATAGCTCGCACCTATGAGGTCCTGCAATATTCCTTTTCTCTAGATTGTCTCCTATAAGAAGTTTGTTATGCACCAGCGTCCAGAAAAAGAAATTCACTTTAGGGAGAGCTAGATTGTCCCAGCCTAGCTTCCAAAACGCTGGAGTGTGGCTATTGTTCTTTGAATTTTGGAGTGCTTTGTATCCTGCTGCTGTGGTGTAGTTTCCTGACAGTCCCCAAGCCCAACTGTCTCTCATATGGCGATTTTCAGGAATGGAGCCTTCCAACAATTTGACAAGTCGATTTTTTTGAGGCTTTAGTCAATCTGGGATGCCATTGAAATCCCAACCGGCCCATTCTCCCCGACAGTCCCAAATCGAGAGGTCGTAGAGTCTGTTTTTACCTGAGTGTAACAGCCATTCTCTGATGTCGGTTATGTCTTCATTCCCCTCTAATGGATCGCTGCCCATAATTCTATCCTGCCGCATGTTGATGCGCTTGCCATTGCCCGACACTCTGTACAAGGATCTATTAAAAAATATGTTGGTTTTGCAATAGAGCTTCCATACATGAGTGCCATTGACCGAGGAATCAAATTGCAGGTTTCTGTAGGTCGATTGCAGGCATATTTGGACAACAGCGTGTTGCTCGTCAGGTGATTGGGCTCATGAGCCATTTTCTAGAGGAGTTTTCCACCCATTGCCAGATTAACAAGGGAGGGATCTCGAATTTGGAGACCCCCCTCTGCTATCGGCCGTCTAACCAGGTTCCAGTTTGCTAAATGCAACTTGCTTTCATTACCTTTTTCACCTTGCCATAAAAAGTCCCTTAATAGTTTCGAGATCTACTCCATGACGTTTCTGGGGGCCAGTAAAAAAGCGGCTTGGTAGATTGGAAGCACAGACAGCTGAGTCTTGATTAAAATGACTTTTCCTCCTTTGGTTAACCAATAGCCACATAGTGCTGCTATCTTTGTTTTGATTTTGCAAATGATATCTGACCAGAGCGACCTTCTGTTGACATCGTTTGTAATAGGGAGGCCGAGGTATTTAATCCGTTCCCAGCTAGCATGACCTCTAAATCCCATAACGTTCGACATGTTGTTGAGCTCTTGTTGACCTGTGTTCCAATTGTAAATTTCACTCTTTCTCTCATTGATAAGAGCACCTAAGACTCTACAATAGCTTTTTAGTACTGAATCAAAGACTTTGGAAATTATGGGGGATGCACCTCCAAGGAGGAGTGAGTCATCTGCAAAGAGAGCATGATTCAGAGGGACGACATATGAGGAGGATTTGAGTCCAGGGAGAGAACCAACCATTCTTTCAGCTGTGAGTTTTCTACTGAGGGTATCTTCCATTAAGATATACAGGAAAGGGGAGAGGGGGCATCCCTGCCTGATGCCTCTCCGGGCTTGGAAGAAATTAGAGGGACGACCATTGATAAGGGGGACGATCCAAGGGTTATCGATGCAGGCATTTATAAGCTGGACAAAAGGGGTGAGAAGCCGAAGGAGAGGATAACCTTGATGAGAAAAGAACGATTGACTCTATCAAACGCGTTTGCCATATCTAATTTAATCAACATACCTTTCTCTTTTCGCTTATTTCTGGAGTGGATTGTCTCCTAGACTTGAATGACATTGTCGAGAATGTGCCTGCCTTCCACGAAGGCGCCTTGAGGACTGGAGATCAGCCTCTTGAGCAGTGGTTTGATCCTGCTTGCTAACAGTTTGGCCAGTATTTTATAGGATGCATTACAAAGGGATATGGGTCTGAATCTGGCAAATGTTTCTGGATTGGAATCTTTGGGGATTAATGCTAGGTAAGTGGAGTTGGTTCCTCCCCCGATCTTAGATTTTCTCATGAACCCCTTTATCATTTTTTGGAGATCTCTTTTGATGATGTTCCAGCAGACTTTGTAGAAATGTATCGTGAATCCATCTAGTCCCAGAGCCTTATCTGATTCCATGGACCAGATAACTTTGATGATTTCCTCCTCTGTTACCTCGCTGATGAGGCCAGCGTTGTCTTCTTGTCTGATTAGATGAGGAATATTCGAGAGGAATTTTGCTATTTCCCCATCAGTAGCCTGAGTTCCTTCACTAAAAATATTTCTAAAGTGGTTGTCCGCAGCAGCTTTGACTTGGGTGAAGCCTTTGCTGACATGGCCCTCTATTGTCTTTATTTCTGAGATATGGTTCCTGGACAGCCGGACTCTATATTGTCTGTGGAAGAAGGAGGTGTTCCAATCCCCTGCTTTTAGCCACAGACTCCTAAATTTGATTCTCCAATATTCTTCTTCTTTTCGGAAGGATCGATATGTAGAGGATTTGGCCTTTATTTCTTGTTCCAAAAGATCCGTTGTGATCTCTTTTCTTTCCATTTCCGTTTGCAGAATCTCCAAAGTGTACACTGCTTCTTTCCTTATGCTGGTTGGAGTAGGGACTGGTTTCCTTATCCACTCCTTCAGAGCTTTTTTTGTGGCCTTCAATTTTTGCTCCCACACAAAACTTGAGGACCCTGAGAATGACTTAGCCCAGGCTTCTTTACAAGTTTCGAAAAAGCCTTCTCTCTCAGTCCATGAAGGGCTGAAGCGGGAATGGTAGAGGACCTAGGTCTTCTTTGTCATCAAGGAGAAGCTGGATCAGCTTGTGGTCAGAGGTCAGCTTGGGTAAAATTTTGGTTTTGATTATCTTTTTATCCATAATAAGGGAACCTTGGACCAGAAATCGATCCAATCAAGCAGAAATGTGCTCAGGCCCAGTTTTGTTATTGGACCAGGTATAAAGGCCGCGTATGGGATTGAAGTCTAATAGATCCAATTGCTACGATAATTCTTCCACAAAGGCCAACATAGGATCTCTGCTGTTGGAGCCGCCCCTTTTCTCTTTTGATTTCAGAACTATATTAAGATTACCTGCTAGGACAATGTTACTTGGAATATGTTGTTCTAAAAATGCTGAGAGGGAGGTCCAACATTCTCGTTTTTCAGATTAAGTGACAGGGACATAAAAATAAATAGAGAGATAGTCAGCTTACTTGCACAGTGTGTCAGCTCCATGAAGATCCAATTCTATGTTTCATGAGATTTTTTTAGCAGAAATAAATCTTCTGTCCAAAGAGTTGCCAGCCCTCCGGAAGAGCCCCTTGAACTTACTGCTTTGCCTTCACTTTTCTTCCACTTTGACTTGCTGATGTCTAGAAGTGCTCGGGCTTCTATCTTCGTCTCTTGGAGCATGAGGATGTCTAAAGGTTCTATTTTTAGGAGGTCCATGACTGCTTCAGCTTTGGAGGCGTTCCCTAGTCCTCTGCAGTTCCAAGAGGCGAGCTTCATGATTTACTTGAGAGGGGGGATACGACCTCCCTTTGAAGGCCTTGGTCTGGTGTTTCTTCCAATGGACATTTCTATGGTGGGTTGGATACCATGGAATTTGAGTCTCTAAGCCTCCTATTCCCTTATTTCTTTGTGGGATTTCCTGCCTGCTCTTCTGGAGGGGCGCTCAATGGCTTCATCCTCTGAAGAACTCAAACTATCTACTGGTTTTTTCCTTGTTACTTCAGCGTAAGATGGGTTGGAGGGGCTACCTTGTGAGGTCTCAACCTGTATAGCTTCTTCCCCTTCTTTATTGGATGGAGGGGCTTCTATATGTACCTGGTTTTCCTGAGTCGTACCTGCTGGGTTGGTCTGAATTTTTTCTAAGTCACTCAGAGTTGCATCCTTTTCCTGATTGTTCTTGGAACTACCTGGAGTTCCTGAGGTTTGCCCTTTGCCATTTCCTTTTTTTTGATGGGCAGTCTTTTGGACTACCGTCCATTGATCCTCGTTTATTTTGTCTGTTTGCTCCTCTGCTTTTTTCTTGCAGTGCTTAGAAAAATGACCGTGACCGTGGCAGTGTCTGCATTTGAAAGGGAGTTGTTCGTAATCCAGTTCCTGGATGTGTGTCCACCCAGCAACTGTGAGCTTAATTGCTTCAGGCAAACCCTCTTCTAGGTCAACTTCTACACAGATTCAGGCACATGAGTACTGATCTTTCCTAGTTGCTTGATCTATGTATTTTCCGAGCGCGTTACCAATGATCTGGAAGGTTTTTTTATTCCAGCAATGGAGGGGCAAATGGGGAAGTCACACCCACACCGGGACAGCGGAGGGGACGTCCTGAGAGGGATCAAAGTCGGGAGACCATTTGTTTAGATATAGGCCTTGTGGTCCCATGAAATAAGGGCCATTTCTAAAGATGAGACTTCTATCATCCGGGTTTTCAAAGACAAATACGAAGAACCCTTTGCCCACGAAATAACTCTTGACCCCCTCTTTAATCAAAGGAGACCAACTTCTTTGGGTCCAGTCCTCTACCGATTTTGGGGATGGCCAGAGGCCCGTAAACTGGCCTATTAACCCTCTCTTTGCGAGATTCAGAGCAGCCATGCATGTTTCTTCTTTAGGAAGGGCAACAGTAGGGATCGAATCTAGTTTCTTGACAAACTTCTACTGACTAGCCGTGGGAGGGTGCTTCGAACTTGAGGCAAGCAGTGCTTTGAATGCAGAGATCTCCAGAGGCAGTTTGAGTGGAGGGGCAGGGCCCCTGCTGGATTCCATGGGAGAGCCTCTGCTAGTGAAACTATACATCCACGGGGCCACGCTGGCTTGCTCCCGAAAGCCCAAGTTCTCCGATCTATCGAGCAGGCAGGTCTTTTGCCAAATTTTCGAATGAGAGATCTCAGATGCAGAGTGAAGGCTGAGGCTGGCCTGCGGCCAGGGGCGCAGTGCTGAGACGACGGCTAGGTATTTAGCAAGTCGAACCAGGAAATGCAAAATTGAATGTCCTAGGCAATTGTTTTTTAACGTCCAACATATTTAGTGAATTCATTATTTAAAATATGGAAAATCCTATTGTGGCCTCGTGCCTAAATTGGGTTCTGCTGCAACTGTAACATGCTATGGTGGATGTAAAAACACAGGGAAATTCTCAATATTCCTTTTTATCTAGGTTGATTTTTTCGTAGAAATACACTTATATAACTACTATTGCATCACCTCAGATTTTAGAATTGAGACTTCATCATTAATGACTTTACAGTTTTGATTTGAAGTTCATTAATTTCAGCGCAGGGCTGCTAATTTTCTAGAATTTTCTTCCTACTTCGAAGAAATAATCTTATTGTTGATTCTATTTGTATTTGCAGTCTGAATTCAGTGTAATTATCTCGGGTCTTTTTCCATGTAAAATAAAAAAGCACTTCATTGATTTGAAAAGATTTGAAAGTTGAGGTGCTAAAACTACAAGAAAAAATAAATCTGCAACTTTTGTGCTTACAAAATTTACAACATAGTGATGACCCTGAGAACAATGAACTTTATGTTGGCAAAGAAAACTATATCTAAATGCCTCATCAAAGAAAACTTTAGCGGGAAAAGGTTTGTAAGTTATTCATCATATTACAACCATGCTATGATATTGTGAAGAAAATATAGCAAGGCAACAACTTTCATTGTATTTCTAGTTTGTAGAAGATTAAATATTGGTCATAAAATCGCCGCCACCAAAAGCTTCTTGTTTAAAACAAAAGTGATTGGTTAAAGAAAGATCAAAATGAGAGCTTTTGAATTTGAATCCTATACAACATGAATTGCAAGTAGTGGGAACAATTCCAGAATGTTTGGTGTCAGTTTTTGCAATAATTTAATTCAGTTCTTTGAATTAATTTTTATTAATCTCATAATTTTAGATTAGGATTCCAATTAGCGTATATTTTGTGATATGTGGTAGTAATATGAGGTGTCTTTTGCATATTAATCTCACGGTCCTCTACTACATCCACCACCAAGCATGTATATTTCAATCTTGTAGATCAGTAAAATGCAACCTTTTAAATTGAAGGAAGAGACAAGAAGTGATATGTAAGGATTAAAAGCGGGGTAGGGGAAAAGAAGAGTATATATAAACCTTTAGCCTTAGTGGAAAGGTCTCTTGGGATTTAGCATTGAAAGTAACTCTTGAAGGTTATTTCAAGCCATTGTAGGTTATTTCAAACCATTGTAGTGTTTATACTGCTCTGGATGGGGGTTGAGTTGGCGTTCATACGTTCTCATGAGGTCACTTTTTACTATGTGTAATTGGTAAGCATGGGTTCAACATTTTTTGAAGTTGTTCTATAAAGTCCATATTTTAAGGTACATCTATCTTCATTGTGGGAATTAGTGTGAAGGAATGTTTAGGATATGCTATGTTTACTATACTATGACTGCAATTAAAACTAGCACAACCACCTAATGCATGACTAGTGAATGTTGATAAGTATTAGCAACATAAGTTGAATTAGTTCCATCTCACGAATGGATGGTGAAGCCTCTGGGCATGGACCAACTCCTTTTTGCTCATTGGTTGATACCTCAACAACTTTAGGATTCTGCTAAGAAATATTGTAAACAATTTTGTACTCGTCTAGGTTTTGGAGTGTGTAATCCTTATCAAACTTTATATAATAACTTTGTAGATGTTTCTTTGAATTCTTTTATGAATTTATTGACAAATTTACAATTGATAAGATGACATGTGGGTCGGTTTGGACAACTCCCTAAAAATATAAATCTCTTGAATCATTACATTGGTTTGGTTTTGGTTGGTTTTTTGTTGTATTATCTAGAAGAGTTATACCTAAATTACATAAACCTCTAAGGAAGTAAATAAATGTGTACTCAAACACAGATGAGGTCATTTCAACCTATGTTCACTAGAAATCAAGCTACTTATTGAGGAATAAGTAATGCCACATTTTCAACAAATTTATTTGTTTTAGTTTGAATTAATCAAGTTGTTTATTGAGGGATAAGTAATGCCACATTTTCAAGAAATTTATATGTTCTAGGTTGCAAGATTTAGAGTATCTAATTGAATGGTAATTTGAGATAGGCCACATTGCACAAGAAAAACTTGCTCACCAAGTCATCTCTGAAAAATAGGTTGTGTAACTTTGCATTGCATAATCTTGATTTTGTGTTGAAAATGTTGTTGTTAGTGGAATTTTTGTGTTTAAAGTGTTGTTGTTAGTGGAGTTCCATGTTTCATGTAAGTTGAGGTTTGTTTATTGGTACATTTTGGATATTTTCACTTGTTAGCTTTTCTTGTGTTAAAGTTGGATATATTTTATATTGATTGATTTCCGGGGAGCCATGAGTCCCATCATCACATTAATGAATAACAAACTCACTTTAACATGAAGTGAGATATTTGAATCTTGAGCTTGTCCCAAACTTTAACAATGATTTTACCAACAAATCATGTTGGCATACATTTCTCTTTGTGGGTGTCATTTCTGCTTGCAGCCATGTAAGATTTTATCAACAAATAATGGGGGCATACCTTTCTCTTTGTGGGTGTCATTTCTGCTTGCATCCATGCAATCCTAGTGGACGAAGGATGTAAATACTTTAAATCAATGAGTCAATGCTATGGCATCAAACCAAGAGAGGAGCACTACAACTGCATGGTTGACCTTCTTGGTCGGGCTGGTCTCCTAAATAAAGCACTAAAATTTATCAATGAAATGTCATTTATGCCCAGTGCTTTGGTCTAGGGAAGTTTACTTGGTGCTTGTAGAATCCATGCCAACATGGAGCTAGCAAAACATGCAAAGTTGGAACCACATTGAAGTGGACCATATGTGCAGTTGTCCAACATCTATGTTGTCGTTGGTAGATGAAATGATAAAGCCAATAATAGAAAGGGGATGAAAGACAAAGGGGTGAAGAAGGAATTGGGACACAACTAGATTGAGATTAAGAATGAGGTGCATACATCAACACACCAGATTAGATCACATCTAGAAGTAGATAAAATCTAAGAAAAAGTGGTGGAACTAATTTATCAAATGCAGAAAGGAGGGTATGTTTTTCATACACATATTTGTGATACATTACACCTAGCAGCAAGCAGAAATAATATTTTATGTGTAATATAATGGAAGGTTGGCCATTGCCTTTTGGACTTCTCAATGAAATATCAGGAACATTTTTCACAATCATTATGAAGGTTTGCTGAGATTGTTATATTTCCATTAAGTTTATCTTCAAGATTCATAATCTTGGAATTGTTGCAAATGATAGCCACTACTTCCATTATTTAATGGGTTGGTTGTGCCTTTTCGTTGATTGTCATGAATGCCATGAGAAACAGGGCAACAAAAGTCTTTCTCACAGAAACGACGGTAAATAAATAAAATTGCATAAAAAAATTACTTCTATCTTCTATGTTACTCTTTCCTATGCTCACGCCTTACAACATTTCCTTTGCAACATGTGGTGCAATTGCTAGTTATTAGCCTTTGTTAAGATGGGATTATAGCAATTGATTTGCCTATTGACCACTATATTTTTAAAACTATTTTTCAAACATTCAATTGAATCATAACTTGAAGGCCTTATTGTAATCTTTGCACAATACAATATCATGTGATAACATATTTTTTTCCATAATTTTTGGAACAATTGTAATATTCATGCCATGATCTTTACATATATATGTAGTGATTTTTTATTGTTAAGTTTTGTAGGAAAGCCACCTAAAATTAAAATCCTTGAAAATAATTCATACTAAGGTAATAACACACTACCATAAGTTATTGCCCAACATAATTTAAGCAAGTTTTTATATTAAAAATGGGTAGAAATTATATATAAATAAATATATTTACTAGGAATTATTGTCCACCATTATTTATGTGTTCCTTAATACTTTAATAAATAAGAGTAGAAATATAAAGATGCAGACTTTCTAGTAGTTACTACTCACCAAAAGTTATGAAAGTCCTTGCTTTTGAGTAGACAATTAATTTCTCCACTTCAAATATTAATTTATTAGTCCTTGCAAAAGAAAGACCATGGAAATGGATTTTCCTTTTGACCACTCTTAGCTTAGTATTGAATAATGCAAGTTATAATGTTAACTTTGAAAATTAAATAGGGAATACAATCTCTTATAAACTTTCTAAACTTTATGTGTTGTGATTAAAAGATGCCCATTTCATATTTCTAGTCCATTTCCCCACTATCCTAAATTTTTAGAAATTCATTCCCAAATTCCCTCAACCCATCCAATGCTTTTGAGTTAATGTGGAAACAACAAGCTTTTATACAAATTTGTTGCGAGCAAAAGTTCTAACTTAAATAGAAAGAACTAAATTACCTTGCCAAAATATTTACTCTTACTTTCAACTTATAATTTTACTCTATAGACTCCATATTTATTCTATAGAATTTAATTTCCACGTCTTAGTTGTGATAATTTCAAGTTGTGATTCTTTTCTCTTTGTGTTTGTTAACAGCCACCTTTACAATTCAATATTGGAAATGTTTAAAGTAAGGAATGTGGCATAAGTCTATGAATTTTGGTATACTACTCTCGAACTTGCGTATGGTTCTTATGGATTTTTTATTGGGATGGAAAGATGTAACATGTAAGGAAGGGAAAAGGGAAAATTTGATGATTATTTTAGCGAAAGCAATCATATGTATATTTTATGTGATTTTATTTTTGTATGGTTGTAAGTGTACTCTGCTTTTGTAAGCTTGTGAGTATCTTTAACAAATACATTTGTTTTTTTACACTTGGCTATGAATAATGATTGTTTTTTTTAAGAATAAAAGTGTGTAATTTTTTTAATATAAATTTAACAAATATAATGTTTCATACATATAAAAAATTTCAATATAATGTAAGGGTTTGTATATATATTTTAATTTTTGATTTATTAAGTTTAGATAAAAATTAAAATTTGAGGTGTAAATTTTTTTTAGAGTGCAAAATTTAATAAAACTTTAAATGTTGAGAATTTGAACTTTCTTGACACTTGATAGATTTGGGGTTAGAATTGATCCATGCTACACATACACACACACTCCATGTGTCAACTCTATGTTAAGTATGGAAGGAATTACATGTCCTTCATCTTTAGCAACACACTAATAAAATGTTTTAACCATGTTTTTTTTTCATTTGCTTTATATAATATACACATAGCTTACATTGAAATATTTTACTCAACATGGCCATTGAAATATTTTTTTTATAATCACATTGTCTACATTGAAATGTTTTCTTGATATTCAATTGGTATTTTATTTTTGTGTCCGCGCCCAGTGCGTCTGAGAGCATGCGATCCAAAGTGCACTAGCAAGCTCCTCCACTGCCATGGCCCTAAGAGGGGGCCTCGAGGCCGCTCCTCCTCTTCCTCCCGAGCTGGCGGCGTTTAGGAAGCTTGTAGCAGCATGCAACAAATTCCCATCAAGCGAACATCATTAGAAGTTTGTCAAAAGGTTGGAAACCATTCCCATGGTTGCCTTGTCAAACGAAGAACCCAGTAGATCAACTCTGAATCTAGCAAAACAAGGGCTTATAGGGCTGTTCACTGGGCTCTGGCCCTCACCCAAAGCCGTCGATGCCTGGGTGCAAAGGAACTGGAGATCTCTGGTCAAAGAAGGAACCATAAGTTACTTAGTCGGTAAGGATTTCTTCGCTTTTGTCTTTGATTCGGTAGAGGATAGGAATCTTATCTTCAGGAATGGCCCGTATTTCATGGGCCCTCAAGGTCTGTATTTGAACCAATGGAACCCGAACTTCGATCCACCTCAGGATGTTCCCTCGACTGTTCCCGTTTAGGTACGCCTGCCTCACTTACCTTTACACTGCTAGAACCCCAAATCTCTAGAAACCATAGGCAATAAGCTCAGAAAAATATATAGATCGTGCATAAAGGAGGGATCAGTACTCCTGCGCAAGAATCTGTGTAAAAGTCGACCTGGAGGAAGGCCTCCCTGAAACTATAAATCTCACAGTGGCTGATTGGTCCTACATTCAAGTGTTAGACTATGAGAAACTCTTGTTTAAATGTCGGCATTTTTATGGCTACAGGCACTTCGCTAGGAATTGCAAAAAGAAAGTAGAGGAGGAGCCGAGAACTTGAAGGGAGAATAATGGACTCATGTCCAGATATCAGTTCCAGCTAAACAGAATAGCATAACCAAAGAGAAAGGAGTGCCCTTAGGGAGCAGAGCACCTCCCATAGTACAACTACAAGGGGAGGGGAGCTTAGCCCCTCCAAGAGCACAGACATCCAACAACCCCTTTGAAATACTCAACACCCTAGAAGAACCCCTAGCTCCAGTAGCTAAAGAGGCCAAACAACGGCCCATTATTATTGTAGAAGCTAAAATCCCGGAAGAAACAACCCCTCCACAAGCCGGATCACCAAGAGGAGCCTATAGCCCCCCATCCTATGCAGTGATGACAAGGAATAAGTCACCAAAGATCTTGGGATCCTCGGAAGATGAGACATTTGAGAGGCCTTCGAAAAGAGTTGGGAGGAAATCTCACAGAGAGGCAAGGGAAGAAGAGGCTGAGAGACAAAAAATGCAAGGTAGCCAGCCCATGATTGACATGTACATTGGCAGAAATACTAGAACCAAGCCTCCCAAGGGAGGGTCTGCCCCACCTTTTCTAGCAAATAATGCGATTAGTCTCTTGGAATTGCAGAGGATTGGGGAATCCCTTAAAAGCTGAAACTGTGAAGAACCTTTTGAAATCAGAATCCCCCGAGATCCTCATGCTCCAAGAGACTAAAATAGAAGGGGATGCCCTTCTCGACTCAGCAAAGTGATATGGAAAAAAAAAGTTGGAAAAGCAGTAAGTGTAAGGGGTACATGTGGTGGGCTCGCCACTCTCTGGGAGGAAGACACATTTCATCTCGAGAGCTCCTTCTAAATGTAGCACTGGATCTATACTGAAATCTGTCACCTTGCAAGTAAGATCACCTTCACCCTCTTTAATATTTATGTCCTAATCCTCTATGTAGAAAAGAAATATTGTTCGCAAACCCTGTCCGATTTTCTAGATGCTTACTGCCCCAAGAATATAATTCTAGCAGGGGACTACAATCTAGTCTTTGAGCCAAAGGAAAAAATAGGAGGTATCATTAGTAGGGACCATTTCCTTCCCTTCGTGGAAGACTTGATTCAACAATGGGACTTACTGAATTTTAGGCCAAAAAAAGGGCTCTACACTTGGTCAAACAATAGAGTTGGGGCGGAGCATATTTCAGCCCATTTGGACAGATTTTTACTTCAGAGCACCTTCCTCTCTAAAAAGAAGATCATCTCTACTAAAATTATGCCAACGTTGACATCAGATCATAAACCCATTCTACTGTTGTTCGAAGAAGAGGAAAAACTAGGGCCCATCCCCTTCTAGTTCAGCCCCCTCTAGACAGACAGGGAAGGGTTTATGCATACAATCTCGAAGGCTTGGTCCATCCCTGTCCTTGGATCGCCCAGCTATTTGTGGGAATAGAAACTAAAGGCCACCAAAACAGCCTTGAAGAATGGATAAAAAATCCTTCAGACTCTCCCACTAGCCTTAGAAAATAGACCACCAAGCAGTTGCTCAATCTGCAATTGGACATGGAGCTGCAAGACATTACCTCTTCAGAAATTCAGAATGAGCAAGAAGCCCAACTCATCACTCTCCATTCATTAAGAGTAGAGAAAGAGTCCTTGAGGCTCAAATCACATAATATCTGGCTCTTGTCTGGAGAAAAAAATTCTACCTTCTTCCATAAGCAAAATCAAGCTCGTCTTTCTAGAAACCGCATTGTTGAAATTACCTCCCCTGATGGAACTGTCCACAAAGGTACATCTTTTTAAAAGAGGTTGCAACCTCTCACTTCCAGCAGCTGTACAAAGAACAAGGTTTGGACGTTGAGGAGGAATTTTCATACTTCCTCACTCACACTCCAAGAATGGTAAACGAGGAGGATAAATCAAGCCTCCTGAAGCCCTTCACTAAAGATGAAACTAGCAATGTCATCTAGATGATGGAACCAGACAAAACTCCAGGACTCGATGGGTTCTCCATTCATTTCTACAGAATTTGCTGGGACATCATCAAGGCTGATCTATTTCGAATGATCAAATGCTTCCTCCAAAAATCCAAAGTGGGAGGAAGCACAAATTCCACTTTCCTAGCTCTAATCCCAAAAGAAGTGAACCCGATGCCTTTAGACTGTTTTAGGCCAATTTCGTTATGCAATGCGTCCTACAAAATTATCTCCAAAATCCTTGCGAATAGAATTAGGCCTCTGCTGGAAAAACTCATCTCTCCCAGCCAAGGTGGGTTTGTTAAAGGCATACATATCCTGGATAACGTGATCCTTGTGCAGGAAACCATTCATTCCCGCCACCAACACCAAGAGCAAGGGATGCTCATCAAGATGGACATGGCGAACGCCTTCAATCGGGTAAAGCACTGTTTTCTCCTCTAATTTCTTTCCTCTTTTGGCTTCAACTCTGATTTTATAAGATTGATTAAACCATGTATATGAGAGTAGTGGTTTGCCTCTTTAGTAAATGACAAGCCGGACAACTATTTCAAAGCATCAAGGGGCATAAGGAAAGGATGCCCTCTGTCCCCATTCCTGTACATTTTGATGGCAGATTCTCTAAGTCGAAATCTAATGTCAGAGAAGTTAAATGGGACACTTCTAGGCATCAGGGTGATGAGAGGAATAGAGCCAATCAACCACGCCCTGTTCGCCGATGAATCTCTACTCCTGGGAGGTGCTTCCTTTAAAATTGCAAGGGCTTTTAACGATGTTATACAAAGCTTCTGCAGAGTTTCTGGAGCTCTTGTCAATAGGAGGAAAAGTGCAGTGTATGGCTAGGAGGTAGATCAGCTAACCATCCTTCGGATTGCTCAATCCCTTGGCTTGACGGGCTTCACCTCCTAGGATAAATTCAAGAACTTAGGTTTGCCCTTAACTCTGGGAACTAGCAAGGTCCCACATTGGCTAGAAATTATAAGCAAAATTAAGGAAAAAATGACTGCTTGGGGTGGTTAGTGCCTTACCATTGCCAAGAAGCTTATCCTTGTAAAATTTGTTCTCTCCTCCCTTCCAATTTATTAGGCTTCATTTCTTTTGGCTTGAAAAATGGTCACCGAGCAACTTTCTAAGTTGATTCGAAATTTCCTGTGGCAAGGAGGAAAGGAGAATAAAAAAAAATTCATCTAGTAAGCTGGGACATTGTGAAAAGGCCATTACCAGAAGGTGGTCTTCAGGTAAGACACCCCGGGTTGGCCAATCTGGCTTTGGGAGTAAAGATTCTATGGAAAATCTTCTCAAATCACCGACATCCTGTAAGCCAAGTACTCATTAAAAATTATTTGCGCGGGCTCTCAATGAATAATATGGATGAAGGAGCTTCATGTAAAGGAACCACTCTATGGAAGCTCTGCAGCCGAGGCTGTGAGTTTTTTAAATAACAATTGTACAAAATCCCTGGAAACGGGAAAGGAATCTGGTTGTGGGAAGATAAGATCATGGGCCTCCAACCCCTCAATTTCGCCCCTAGATTCGCAGATCTGCGTGACTGGCTCATTCAACATAGCATCCACAAGCTAGTAGATATTTCTTCATGGGACTCTGGTGGGAATTAGCTCGCCTGGGCTATCTCCCACCCCCCAGACAGGTTGCAACCTCAACATCACTTTTTCCTTGCTGTGATCTTAGGAATGGCTCCTGTGCTCCCGTGATCAAGGGACAAATGGGGTTGGGGGAAGATCGGTGCTTACACAACATTTTAGGGTTTCGTAGTTCTCCAAGCACAACACCCGTGGATCCACTCTTCTTCACTATGGCAGCACGTCTGGGACCCCTTTGGTTTCCCAAAGATCAACTTCTTATGCTAGGTTCTCATGCATAGAAGGGTTCTAATAGGAGACAACTTAGCAAAACGTGGCATTATCGAGCCCCATAGATGCCTTTTCTGATTCTTGGCTTAGGAAACACTTGATCATCTGTTTATTGACTGCCCCTTCTCTCAAGAAGTTGGAAATAGGCTATGCATGGGCTCAATGCTCAAACCCCATCGCAGCTCAGAGTAGTTAATTTATTCGCCTCCTAAAAAGGGCGATCCCCTCATGTGTTGAAGAGAAAATCCACGTAGGCCAAAATCTGGAATGCTATACCAAAATTCATTTGTTGAGAAGTATGGTTAGCTAGGAATGGAGCCACTTTCAAAAACAATTTGTGCTCTCCCACTGTAGCGGCTTCCAAAGCCAAATCATTGTTGCTGGAGACTATGTAGAATCGGCCTCATAAGCCAGATATCGCACTCCTCCCTGAAGAGATCAGTTGGCTTGGTGCGCCTCTAAAGCGATCCAAAAACAAAAAGAACCCCTCTTGGCCTTGCTCCAACCCATAGTGGGGGCTCTGGACCCTTGAACTGGATTTTCAAAAGTGGTGGAAGAATTAGGGCAAAGTTACGATTTTCTTCGACAGAGCTTCCAAAGGAAACCCGGGGATATCAGGAGCAGGGGGTGTAATCTACTCCTCGGACAGTCACATCAAAGATAGTTTCAGTTGGGGCCTAGGGTAGAGCACTAACAATCAGGCAGAAATATTAGGATTGCTCAAAGCTTGCCAGCTTTCTCAGGGGAACGAAGAAAAAAACATTCAAGTCTTTAGGGACTCAGAAATATTGATAAAAATCTTAAACACAAATGACTACCTCAACAATCCGGCGCTCAACAAGACCCTGCAGAGACTCCGAAAAGTGTTGCATAATTTCACCACCAGTTTCTTCTATCAGATCCTCTGAAATATAAACAAGGAAGCAAACGTAAGGGAAAATATGGGTTGCCTCTTATCCCAAGGAGAACTTTCAAAGAATGACGAAGCACCTGTTTGGTACCCTATTCGATAAAATAGAAGTTTCCCAGCTGTGCAAGAATAGGATAATGACCCACGGGGTTTTTTGGAAAAAGAAATATGTAATAGGGGTTGATTAGGCTCCGGCCCAACCTTTTATCATTAAATAAAATTAATCGTTTCTGTTAAAAAAAAAAATCTTGATATATATGTGTGTGTAAGTTATTGCATTGTATTTACAAAAAAATATTTACATAAAATATGTCTAAGGTGTGTATTGACCCATTTAAATATTCTAAAACTAATATAATCTACTATAACTTGGATTATATTGCCTACAACAAACTTCCTCCTATCCATCGAGAGACCCAAAAAATAAGGAAAACATAGTAACAATTAAGTACATGACTAATCATTCAAAGGGGGAATCCACATTTATGGTGACAAGTGGATTGGTATCTTCCTCTAAAATAGTGAAATATAGATTCACCACAACTTTAGCCAATTTTGTCACCTTGTTATCTAGCTTCCTTATTTTCTTTTGAGTCTCATCCATGTAGAGAGGAATTCATTGTTCTTCCTCTTAGCACTTGACTACAATTCTCCCCATTATAGTCTTCAACTTCCAATATATATCAAATGCCTGCATATATTTTGTGTTTTTGGTTATAGTGGTGCTTATATTAGGTATTCAATTGCTAGATTTTGTTAACACCTCCTAATTTGAGATGAATTGTCATTCTATATAGGCTTCTCACTTAACATTATCTATTTCTCGCTAGACTAAAGTAAGAGTATGAGTGATGGATTATAGAAAAACTTTTAGTGGCTACATAAGCCCTAAAGATGGATGGTCCAACTCCATCACAACGACCCCTCTTGCGCCTAGCCATTATGGGAATTTTTAGGTCTAAAATGGGCCTCCTAAGGAAATTATAAAATAACAGTGGAATAATAAAATAAGATTAGATTACATCATCAAATTTTAGAAGGAAAAAAGAAAAACCTACTTTTTCAACTCTTATTTTCAACTTATCTCCCTATGGCTTTACTCAAATTTCAAGTGGGAACACTCATTGGATGCATAATTTGATTCCTCATCCAAGGAGCATCCATATTGCATTATTTCAATAGGCCCTGCTACACGAAAAATGAGAAATACATGAAAATCATGATTGCAATCACGTTTTTTTCATGTATTTCTCAATTTTCGTGTAGTAGGTTCCATCAAAAGTATGCAACATGGGAACTCCTTGGATGAGGAATTAAATTTCTCATTGAATGAGTACTCCTAGTCGAAATTTGAGTAAAACCTTAGGGAGATAAGTTAAAAACGTAGCTTTATTATTTTATTATTATTATTATTATTTATCTTTTTACTTTTTTACCCAAAAAATGGTGAATCGTCCACCATGGTTGACATCATCATCTTGAATCCTATTGGTCCTTATAAAGTTTATTTTGGTTGTACATTTTTCTTAGGAAGCCCATTTTAGATCTCAAAAGTTCTCTAATGTCCTCTGCCTCTAGGAATGAGTTTAGACAACAACAACCCTTGAATTGAATAGGAAATAGGGAAAGGAAAGGGCTTTGACCAAAAAAAGAATGGATATAGACCGATAATGGTAACAGAGGTGGTAGAAGATAAGGAAAAATGGGAGTTGCTACCCAAAGAGCCTTCAAATGGCCAAAGAATAATCTTTTCTCACCTTGACAAGATGGGAGAGAAATAAGATAAAGGCTTCCCTATCAAAGATAGAGCACTTCGAACCTACTAGCAAAAGAGAGGAACAAATGTTGTTGGAGCAGGTCCAACAGGGAGAAAAATCAACTTCAAGTAGAGAGTGTAGAATGGAGCTTTCAAACTAGGAAAAAAAACAATCTTCAATTATCATGCAACCTAAAGAGCATAGGTGGATTAAGAGGACAAGGAAAGAGAAGACAAGAGATCTGAGGCTTGAGGAAAGAGAAAATCCCATAAACATGGATAGGAAATAATCACAAGATTCCACACACTGGGTAAAGAGATCCAAAAATCTTAGACAAGAAAGCAAAACAATGATATGAAATGGAGCAGATTAGTAATGATGTGCTAATTCCCCAATCAGAATAAAACCCAAGATGCTTATCATTTTCTTATCAAGTGCTTAAGGATTCACCATGTTTGCTTAATTAACTGATTCCCATGAGAGTTTCTTATGTAAATGTTATGAACAATTTCACATAAAATAGATGCCGAACAACAACAAAATAACAATGAAGAACATCAAAATACAACACACAACATGATAAAGGAGTTCACCCCTCCTGGGCTATGTCTTCTTGGTCCAGCTTCCAATTGCTTGGGCCTCTCTATTATGCTAAAATTACAACAAAAGTGTGTTTACAATGCTCAGATGCCTTTGAAACATGTCTCAATGAGTTCAGTAAAGCAAAAACTACTAGAATTGACTCTTTTTGCAACTAATTTGGATAAGAATTGAAGAAGCTATGACCTCTCCTAGTTCTCCCACAATCCACTCAAAAAATTCCCCTTTTCCGGCCACTAACCATCAAATTCGGCCTAAAATCTGCCAAATTTTCCACATTTCGGCCACTGGAGCCATACTTCCCGACGAGTTCGGAAATCGCAATCGACAGAGACTAGCATGCTTAATTTTTATGTACGTGCCAGCAATATTGCAATAGTGATTTTGATGGACTCGATGTCATTATAAATTAGAACTGATAATTATATCACATTCAGGACCTGAACATTCCATCGGTGTTTCTCTATCGACGCAGACAGGTTGATGCATGCGATGGGATTTTGCGATGCGATCCATGTGATATTGCATATCGCATCTCAGCAGGACTAGGGGGTGATTCTATAATGCCTTCTCTATGTTGTGATTATGATTTGTGATTGTTATATCGCAATCGCAACCTGGTACCTGTCAGGGCTGATTCTTTAACCGAACCACCTGCTATTTGTGATATGCGAGGGCCAATGGTGGCTTGCCACTTGGTGCCTCCTCATTCACTGAAGGATTTGCCTCATCATCCAATCTTGCCATGTGGTCAAGTCAAACTTGAATTTTGACTTGCTCTAATGTCTGCATATGAGCTCGGATTTGTGTGACATTCACACCGTTAGATCCAGAATGACGAGCTCTTCGATCTGAAGCTGAGTTTGACAAGATTCCAACACTTTGATTTTTGAGCATAAACGTGAGCACCTGATCAAACAAGTAGAGAGAAAAAATAAATCAAAGATAGCTAAAGCTTAATGCAGCAAGGAAACAGAGCTGAGAAAGGAAAGAGCAACTAGATTAAAAGTAGGCCAATCTCTAAAGGCGTAACTAGGTGGAGGAGTCCACCCTCCTCATTCCTCTAAGTAGCTCGCAGAGGAGCTATACCTCTAATCTAGATTTATGAAAAAACGAAATGAAATACATATTTAAACAGAACACAAAGATATAACAAAAGAACATAACTTCACTTATTAATAACAAGTATTAAATCTTGTTTATATGTAGAATGGAACAAACTAGCTCAGGCAATGGTAGAGTATCTCTAATAAGAGATGTGGTAGTTACATGCCTTCTAAATTTTGTTACAATGAGGCTCAGAGATGAAGCACTAATGATTTTGGGCCCCACTGGGGTAAGTTGGACTTCCAACTTCCCAAGCTCGTAATTTTGACATACAATCTTTAT
The DNA here is from genome assembly GCA_000404065.3 of Pinus taeda. Taxonomy (NCBI): domain Eukaryota; kingdom Viridiplantae; phylum Streptophyta; class Pinopsida; order Pinales; family Pinaceae; genus Pinus; species Pinus taeda. Next base: position 17,637 of record APFE031429792.1, on the reverse strand, counting down.
TTGGCTATCATAATACATATTTTCGAAGATCTCAATGAGAAGGAAAAAAAATAATTTATGAAGTAGAATTTAGCACTTTTCAAGTCTCTCCATTTTTCCAAAAAACATCTTTTAGGACCTTAAAACGACTCCAGAAGTTTGGGCCCTAAAAACTATCAAAAATAGAAAGTTGTGCTAGAATGAAGGAAACTAAAAAGAAACAGTGTTGGGGGTCCACGTGGAATATGTGGGTGGCCACCAATATCCACCTGGATCAACCTTTCATTGATATTGCCCTCACACCGAACAACATTCCCTACCTTTGCTACAATATATTTGTACATTTGCATCATGAAATTTTTCCCACCATTCTAGCCTCTATGAGGTGTTATCACCATTTTGCACCATTATTAGTATATCCTTATACCTTTAATTACAAAGAACCTATCAATGGAATAAGAAATCTCTCTCTCTCTCTCTCTCTATATTATATATATATATATAGAGAGAGAGAGAGAGAGAGAGAGAGAGAGAGAGAGAGAGAGAGGAGGAGATTCAAGGTATGTGGGAGATGTATAACATTTTTCAAATATATATATATATATATATATATATTATATATATATATATGAGGTGTATACTAGTTTGTTTATGTGGGGTTTGGTTCCAATAAGGTTCAGGTTTCAAATCTCATTGGGGAGGGGTTGAGGATGAGAGCCACCTTTGAGGAAATTAAACTATAGGTTAGCACCGTTATTTATTATTTTTAATTTTTTAATGCAAGTATTATTTTATTATTGTTAAAAGTAATGTTACAAGACAACATCTCTTCCATACTTTTATTACTTTTACTTTTTATTATCATTTTTTAATTGAACTAATATTATGTTTTTTAATTATTATTTTTGATATAATATTACACTACATTATCTCCACCATTCTAAATTGTAAAGCACCTCTATGTGTAATAATTATTTCATTCAACTTTTTTTATTCTAGAAAATGTTTATACTTCTAAAATTTGATTTTTATCGATGTTTTATAAATTTGAAATTAAAATAAATATATACTAATACATATTTTAATACTAAATTAACAAGATAACCTCGTTTTCATATCTAACTTAGAGAATCCAAAATGTTAATTTAATTTAATTTATATGCATTAGTTTCTATGTTTATAAACTATGTTATCTTATTTCACTTTAAATAATTAGACCTATTTAATATATATATTTGAGATTAGTTTATTTAACTTTTTATATTCTGAAAATGTTATATTCCTTAAAATTTGATTTTTATCCATGTTTTATAGATTTGAAATTAAAATAAATATATACTAATACATATTTTAATACTAAATTAACAAGATAATGTCATATTCATATCTAACTTAGAGAATCCCAAATGTTTATTTTATTGTATTTATATGCATGAGTTTCTATGTTATAGACTATGTTATCTATCTTCACTTTAATAATTTTACCTATTTAATATATTTATTTGAGATTAGTCTTTCTTAAAGTCAAAATTATTTTTTACAATATAAAGTGAGCTAAGCTAAAAGTGGATAAACATAATCATAAGCTAAAAGTGGATAAACATAATCATATTTCTTTATTGAATTCTTCCTTAATCTTCTTGAATTTTGTTAGAAGTTTGTTGATTTTTTTTTTTTCATTTTTCTCAAATATATAATCACTTTATTTATTTATTTATGCATTCATATATATATATATAACAACCTTTTATATGTATAAAAACTGATGAGGTTCATAAATAGGTATATTATATGGGTCACAATGCCATCCTCCAGTTTATTAAATTATCTTTTTCTCACATTTATCTACGAATTTTGTTATATTATGCTTAGTGTGAGGAGTAAAGATGTGTTACATGTCATGTGGCCTAATGTGTGCTCAATGCAGGAATTGGAGCACTTTTAAGATGATTTGAGTGCATGAACTCTGAGTAGACAAGCAAGAGAGATTCTAGGAGATGGTCCACCTCCTTAATTCCTCAAATCAGTCGAAGACCCCCCACTCTATATCATCAACTTGGTGTCATTGGCAGCCAAGCACGCCGAGTTCATTGGCAGTCGAGCTAGTCCAAGTCAAGAAAGAGTATATTCACCTATTCTCGAGTTAGGGAGGCAAATATCCCTATTTTCTAGGAAGTTGTTGGTAGCTCCATTTTTGTATAAATAAACCAACTAGGGGTCTCATTATGATTCAAAGTTGTATTATAATCAAGAGGCCATTAAGCTTAAGCACATTTGACTGCTATGATTATAATGTATTTTCCACTTTTTGAATGATAATGAGAAGTTCTATTTTGATCCACCACTGGGTTGACTTAGAGGGCTGAAGCTCTTGGGTTAGGGCCCATCCCTAGTAACAGAAGTCCTCTCTTGTCTCTATATTCTTAGAATAGAATGTTCATTAGTTGTTGCAGTTTATTCATGTCTTTTGTAGCTTAAGAGATTGATTAAGTTGTTGGTTTATTCACGCTTCCATTAGCTTAGAGGATAAATTAGTTGTTGCAATGCAATAGAGTAAAATACATCAAAAATATTGTGACAATGACCCCTATCTCATCTGCCTCTTGGGATCATGATTAGAGGACCCCACTCTCACAGCCCAAAAATAGAGTTTGATTTCTTGTTGATTGCATAGATCAAGAATTAGCATTAGTTATATAGTTGTTTATGATTTCTTGGTAAGATTCAAACTTGCCATTTTTCTTCTTCTGATCATTGTAGCTTAGAAGATATTTCAGTTCATTAATCAAGTTCTTAGTAGCAGTTAGATTAGTGTTTCCAAATTAAATTCATCTTTTCCATATTGACATAAAACAATTTGCAAATGAAAAGCAATAAGTGCAGGTGTTATGTCAGGATTGTTGATCTGCAGGCAAGGACCCTTTCCACCAACTCCATTTAGGTCTTCTCCACCTTATGTTGATGCATGTCAACCCATGTTCTAAAACTCTATTTTCAAGTCATCATGAGCAAGTCATCTTAGCCGAACCCGACCTTCTGGAAGTACTGGGCTTGGCCAAGGGTGAAGATCACCTTCCCCACATTTTCCACAGTTGTCATACACCCTTCCCACACTTCATACCACCATTCTTACCCTCCAAACTCTCTCATCCAACTTCCTGTAGCATTTCTGGACATCTTGTAGCAACATCATGTAGCCCACCTGTAGCAACTTGTTTTGACCCTGCTTTGACCTGCAATGATAACCTAGCCTAGTTTAGGAATAGTTTCACCCTTCAACTTGGACTCCATGACCAAAAGTGTCACCTAGACTAGTCCTTTCACTCCTTGTCCCTTCTTGCAAAATTCAATAACATTAGTCCTTTTTTGTCCAAACTTCAATTAGAATTTCTCTACTTTGCAAGTGTGAATTAGGTAGACAAAGCATGCACTTTTGAGTTATGAATTAATAGATTAATTTGATGTTTTCAAGCAACCCTAATAGCTAGATGATTAAGTGCAAGATAGCATAGTTTCCTTTCTACAACCTAGCATAAGATTGTATCCTTTTGTAGCATTTACAAGTTGACAACTTTCATCTTCTGAGTGTAAAATCATCTACTTTCTCTGCACTAGGACTAGACTTCACATTCTTCTTTCATTAGTTAGACTCTTTTCAGTTTAGTAGAGAAATGGTTTGAAACCCTAATGATCAAGTGACCCAGTTGAGGGTGGCATGAGTAGAATGATGCATCTAATGTGCATACAATATTGTCTCCTCTAGGTTTGTACGAAACCCCAAATTGATAAAATAAAACTTGTAATAAAACTTGTAGACTTGAAAGTTGCAACGCTCTTGTTACAATATTGAAACTCATCAAAAACCACTACCTTATTTTTTGAGGTTTGATCTCGTGGCTAGCGGACAATCTGCTAAGTCGTCCGTGCCATTGTACAGGTCACGAGTTCAAGTCTCGTCTTAACCGAGGGCCGTTCTTGTGGGCTAGGCGGTTCCTCCTAGACGTTATAATGGCAAATGGTGGGATTCGACCCCATGTAATGCGAGTACGATACCACCACCATTGTTGATTCCGCTAGTCAACTATATATATATAACCTCAAAACCCAATTTCTCACTTTTTTGAACTAACCATAGAGATACTAGAACACCCATAGAAGAGACCAACATCTAGCACCAACGACGGGAGAACATTTATATTCACGGACTTCTAACCTCCTAAAGATTGTAGGATTGTTGGGAACATCCCCAACCTCACTAACGTGGATTTTATGAACCTAAGGTCACTTTGCCGTAATACCTTTCAATATTTTATAAGAAGCCCACAATACAATACATTGGTTTATGGGAAGATGCAGTTGTACCAACCACTCACATGCATTTCATAGTAAAAAAGGGCACTGTCAGGTGTGAAGCTTTGACAATAATCAAGGGAAGGTTCATTTTATATATTTGCAAAAGTCGTAACTGGATCTTCACATGCATTGCTAATGCCATGAAATCTTCAAACGTTACTAGTGATCGTGTACATTGGTTGAAAAGCAGGTGACTAAACCCCGGATCTCGTTAAGATGTTGGTGGGTTTGATGAGCCTCCACCAATGGGCTTCTCTCTCCTTCTCTACTTTTATGAAAGGGTGAATCATAAATATTTTCCAAATTGAACATTTTAAGTGGTTGCACCGTGACTATTTTTACAATTAAGCAGATGTGATATGGATGGTATCTTGAAACATAAGTATTTAATGCAATGGTTGATGTTTTTTATTTATCATGTATAAGACTTTTTATTTATTAAAAAAATTAGAAATAAATTGAGTTTTTTTTTTTTTTTTTTATTTTTATGTAGAATATTTATTGTAATTACTAAAAGAAGATTTTATTATATGTGTTTAGGAATGTTTTGAAATTAACTAAATAAAGTTTAGTATAATATATTATTTTTATTTTAGAATGTTATTTATATGAGATTATTATAATATAAACCTAAAATGTAGCGTGTAAAATAATATTTTCTAATTTTTGTATTTTTTATTTTTTTATTTTTTATTTTTTTTTTTAAATTTGGAGTTAATTTATTATCACTGGTGAGACATGTTATTATAAATTTGAAGTTGAATTATTATGAAAATTTTTAGTTTTAAATACCAAAAACAATTTTTCTCTAAAAACATTTTAACAGGGACGGTTATGTTGATATATTGATTCTTGGCTGGAAAGCCTTAATTCAGGTTACAATGAGGTGAACAGAGATCAGAATTCTTAGTTACCGGGCACCACATGACTTCCTTTCTAATAAGCCTACGAATTTTACTAGCTGTGATTCTTGTAGCTTTGTCTATTTTTCCTAAATTACAAATGCAAACAAACTGTTGTAATAAGAGGCGATAAAACATTTTTGAACAGAGGATTAAGGGATGGAGTCCCAACTTTCGTCTCCGTCTCTTAGAAGGACTCCAGGAGGGAGGAGAACAGCTTTGTTGGCTTCAGTGTCAGCATCTTTATTGTTGTCTCTCTTTATGTGAAGAAATTCCACATTCTGAAAGGTATTTGACAGGAGTCTGATTCTGCTCAGAAGTCTTGATAATCTTAAGTCTGTGGGAGAAGAATTGTCCACCATGGCCTTAATAATGGATTGGGAGTCTCCAAAAATAGTTGCTTCTTTGATGCCCAGAAAAAGGAGCAGCTTGAGACCTTGGAGAAGAGCTAGAGTTTCGGCTTGGATGCTGGAGTTGAACCCCACTCCCTAAGCATATCTGGCTTTGATTCTGCTATCTACATTTTTAATAACACTCCCTGCTCCGGAGCTGCCAGGGTTTCCTTTAGCAGCACCATCGAAGAATAGAGTTTTTCTTGCCTTCTTTTTGCAAAGATCAGCGAGCTCTGCATCATTGAGGCAGATTTGCCAATACTTAAGGATATGATGGCGACTGACTTTTTCAGTGAATTGAAGGCCCAAAGCATCGCCCCAGACATCATCCTGATCGCTAAGGTCAGCTCTGTCTAGCTGATCGCCCAAGCATTCTTTCAAATGACTTTTGATTTTTGTCCAGATTATCCTGAAATCACTCTTCTTTCCATTGAAGATCCTGTGATTTCCTTCCAGCCATATGTGCCAGAAAATTATTTTAGGAATGGTGAGCCATGCTTGTTTGATGTGCAGGTTCTGAGGTGATCCACCTGGGTACATGCGCTTCCATATAGAGAAAAATTCTGAGCAGTGAGCAGGTGGGGCGAAGTCTATGTTTAAAGGCTTTAACACCTCTTGCCATAGATCAGCCGCAAAACTACAGGAGAGCATCATATGGGCGGCGGTTTCTTCGTGGCCTTCACACAGTGAACAATGCATCTATATTGGATGATGAAAAGTATATTGGCAAAGGCCATAGATCGGTCTCCTCCTGATCAACGTGCACATGTGCCTTCAGAGCAGTGTGAAGGCCTCCATGGTAACTCAAAGAAGTTGGAGCTCATGAGGGTATTTGATAAAATTCAGTTTCATCTACAACAACAGAGCAAAAGAATGATCCAGATTGAATAACACATCCCGTGCATCCTTCACTCGAAGCTTCCTGGTTCCAATGTGAAATATACTGCCCCAGTTGACTCGGATGATGATGATCAGTGGCAACATACTCTAGTTCTCTTTTTTGAATTCTTTTATATAGATATAGAATTGTTTACAATTATCTAGTGCATAGGAAGTAAAAAGACTCCCAAGTGTATATGGCATGGCTAGGAAAACTTATAATTTTGTGTTTATGGATGGCTTATTTTGCAGATAGGTGGTCAAAAAACCTGGTTTCCCATTGGGCAATTTGAGGCCACCTAACTCATGGATATATGGATGTAACCTGCCTTATTTATGAAAATTAATAGAAAAAGGTGTTTCATTTGCTAAAATAATGGTGATTTTGTTACAACAAAATTATCCCAAAAAGTACTTTTAGAAAAAACCATAAATTTACATTAACTTTTCCCAACAATATTCTTAATTTTCTATATAGCCCAAAAATACATAATATTGATACTATGGAAAATTAATGAAAATTTTGCAACATGGTAACTATCCAGAAATGTTGCAAGAAAAAATGAACATAATGAAAATGCATCTAATCTCAACTTTATTATATTAACCATAAATAAGAGTACATAGCAATATGAAATAGCTGAAATCCTCAAACAACTACTACAAATGAGATCTGGCCTCAAAATATGCATGTTGTAACACTTAATTTGGCCTCTCAAAATGAAATTAAAAAGCAATAAGTTGCACTTGTGAATTCTAGATGAATTCACCAAGGGAAGAGATGGGCACTCACCCACTATCTTGAATCACTTGAGGGTTTCTGTCCTGGGGCTACCGCTGAAGCTAGGAACTCTTGTTTCTCCAAATATTTCCACAAGAAAAATACTCAACGCCAAGATGTACGAAATGATCTCCTCCTCCTCCTCCTTTTAAAGACTCCATATATAGATCTCCAAGCCTCTAAGCATCTTATTTTATTATTATTCTAGAAGTTCCTCCCCTTTTTTTTACTGAAGAAAAATCACAAATTTCTATTAATAAAAATTAAAAGCTACATTTGTATATACATAATTGCATTTATATATTGTCACTAAAGACCATTACATGTGCTTGAAGCACTCACCATTTCCATGCTACCAAAAATAACATTTACCCAAATAAACTACACTTTTCCTTTTTACCTTTTTTCTTTTGAACTTTGTGCCAAACCCTAGAGTGTGGAGAGGCCATAACAATTGCTAAATCTTCTCCTTCTGAAATTATTAGAACTTCCTTCTCTAAGTCTAAGCTCTCTAAGACATGCGTTCACTTTATTTTGCCTACTCCTTGGAGTCTTCTCTTTTCTTCATCTTGATTATCAAGACTTTGTTATCATCACTAAGCCAATAGAAATCTTTACATGTTTGATTGGTCCCTTCTGTGTCTATTCTCCCTCTGTGTGGTAACCTTGGTGATGTTGTGCCTCTGGTTGTTGCTGAATTTTGTCCATTTCTTCCTTTTCATCATCTGAAAGAGGTGGATCTAGAAATTTCCAACCCTTTAGCTTTTGTGGTCTCCTCTTCATCCTTTTTTTTGCTTGTGGACACGTGTTATGCAAGTTCCTTATCTGATGGCAGATTCAACACCTAAAAGCAGCATTTTCAAAATCTAACAATTGTGTCCACTTGGATTCTTGGAAAATCGGATGAATTTGATCTAATAGCTCTTTTCTCAATTCTATCTCCACACATATACCGATAAAATTGAAGATACCTTTGTCCATTCTTTCCCTATCCATCTTTAGAGATCTCCCTAATGACTTTCTAATGCCTTCTAGGACTTGGTGATGTCAAAAGGGGAGAGGGATATTATGTAACCTTACCCACACCAGCATATTTGTAACCACCATTGATGTGGCATCAAATCCAGGAAACCATGGAGTTATAGAGAGATTCGCCCTTCCCCAAAATCAAGGTCCTTCATTTAGGACATAATCTAGGTATTCTTGATTTTCGAATTGAACCACAAAGAAACCCTTTGAACACAGATAAATATCGCAAATCTTTAGTCTAGTTGAGGTATATCCATTGGTGGATATCTTTTGAATTGGTCCAGAAGCCGTTAAAATGTCATATAAAATCTCTGGCTCGTAGAATAATGAAGATACCACTCACTTCTGGAAATTTAATTGATAGAACTTGAGCTTTCTCTATCTTCTCAACTAGACAAGGACCTGGAATTGTTGGATTAGAAGATTCTCTGTCAGCTATGGTAGTATTCCCTCTCACTGCATATTTAAATGAAATTGGACCCTTGGCAGTTGATGATGATGGAATGTTCATTCCAGGAGCTCCACCTTGTAACCTTTTTTTTAATAATCGTAGAATTGCCTTCAATGTTGTAATATTTCAAATTGCTGGCACCTTAAAGTGATTTGCCCTAAAAAATTAGATTTCTAGATGTTGGCTAGTATATCCAGTTAATCATGCACATCATTTTTCAACTATGATAACGTATCTATTAGTCAATCCCCTATGAGGATTGAATATCCATTTAGACCCTTCAAAAAAATTTGGTACTCCTCTTCATGAGCTTGATCTGAATTTTGAAGTTTATAACTCGGATATGAAGGAGTAATGGAGCATATTGTATATTTGGGGTAGTTTCAAAATCCTCTTTTTGGATCCACATCTGCGAGAGCACAAAGATGAATATTTGGATGCCACCTACTCCATGTAGCTTCCATAATTTGACCTAATCCCACATATGCTCCCAAAAAACGACCTGGTGATAGGTTTAATGTGGCAAGACTTGGATCCATTCTCCATAGCTTGAGTGTGTCGCCCAAATGCCATATTTACCCACCCCTTCCATATACTACACATAAAATATTGTGATTTGTTATATCTAGACTTATATTGACAAGATCCTGCATAAGAAAACATGTAGATGGAGGAATCGAGATTTGTCTATCTAATCCATCAGTTATCCACAGCTATAAGCAAAAACATGCCCTAGATTTGATAAGAGAGGAAAAAACATGACATTGGCACATTTCCTTCGTTCCAAATCATAGACGTTTTTTGATGTTTTGGTACATATCCAAAGCACTATTGTCGGTTCTATAAAAAACTGCCGCAGAGGGAAAATGTAACATAAGTCGCCGTAAGAAAACACCATTGAGGGCCAAAGATCGATGGAAATATCAAAGAGGAAATATCCTACTTCAAACCAACCACTATAAGATTCCAAGCTTAGCCGAACTTCCCCTATGATCCTGTCATCATATTCTACAGATCTGAGCCAGACCTCGACTACGTAAGTGGGAGCCTTGAAGATTACACAAACCCTAGCCATTTGAATCCACCCATGACTTTATATTAAGTGAATTTTTAATTTTATTTATTTCACTTAAGTCACTTTAGCCTTTTTCCTCCAATTAATTAATTTTCCCCTTTTTGATTAAATGACTAATTAAAGTCATTTTTAATATGGGAAAATGGTAAATCACTTGCCATACTATCTTTAGCCACTGGAAATCACTTCTCAGCATCCCATCCTTTAGATATTCTCAAGAAGCCTTTATTTTATTATTATTTTAATTGCTTAGTACCTCTTCCCCCTTTTATTTAATTTAAAATGCCATTTTAATTTGGGAAAATGCTAAATCGACCACCATCCCTCCTCAGGCCATTGAAAGTCATTTCCCACCTTATCATCCTATAGATATTTTCATTCTAGTTCCAACAAGATATTACACCAAGGTATCTCATCATGTATTCCTCTAGGAATGCCACCTTAAGTGTAATTAAGTGATTTAAGCTCAATAATAACCTGATTTCCAAAAATTGTCGAAATGTAACAGAACAAAAGGCAAGTAGTGTAGATGATGGAATGTGCCAGGAAAATGCCATTAGACTCCATAAAAACTCTTCAAAAACCCATAAATTCCCTCCATAAGCCCCTAGTCCCACTGATGGAGTAAACCTGCTCCTATCACCTAGCTGCCACCAACCTTGGAAGTCCATCCTAACCACACCCTAAGGGAAAATAGAAAAAGGAACATGACAAATTATCCCACCCCAATATTGCTTTCCCTCAAGAAATCCATATATGTCATCCAATATAGCGGTCCCATGTAACTGAGAACCAATATTTGGATCCCATACAAACCATTGGGTGATACCACGCCTCTGTCACACCCAACCAATAATGGATCCCTTAGTGCCTAGATCCCAGGCTAAACTTTGTCTCATCCTACCATCAATAGATCCTCTTGGATCCCAATTCCACCATGGTCAATCATCAACATGCATATCCCATGGCTCCAACTATGCTCTATCTCCTGCTCCATCAATCGAATACCAACTCATCACTTCTCTCCAGCCCAACCTCTGACACAAAACCAATGTCAATCCCACTCTGTTGATGTTGGGATGAAATGTTGAAGAGCTATCAGCATACTATCCACTGTCAACTAGAGCATGTGGTACCCCTCATGTCTAAGTGTCCTTGTTGTACTATGCCCCTGAATAAGAATATCACACCATCAACATGATACCAACTTATGATCTCCCACCAATCCAATCTATGGGAAAGATCGGATACATAGGCACCTATATATGGGATAAGTTCCTTATGCTAAACTGTGTTCAAATCGCGTTAATATTCCTAGAAACGCACCCAGATATGTCTAAGAAATCCTACCTCTCTCTATGTAATAGTAAAAAATGGATAACCTATAATGCAAGCCCTATCTATGCAATCATGGAGAGGGTTGTTGCCTGGAAACAAAACAATTCTATTGGCTACCATGACATATATATACACCTCATTGATGGGTAGGAACAGAGATGGATGCACCATCATCTTGGTCACCTGATAGGAAACACCTCACTCCTCCAGTTTACCAACCTCCTGCAAAACTATCCTGTCAGACTCTAGTGCCTCTTGATGACAAGTGTCAACAAATACTACCACCTTGGCGGTTTTCTATACATCTTCATGCTCCTCATCAATGGCTGACCCCAAGGATGTTTGCTCATCCTCCTCCATCACGGGATCAATATGAGCCACTAGATGACCTTCCAAAGATGGCCCATCATGCACATTGTGCTCCACTATGTGTTGCTCATGCTAAATGGGGACAAGATGTTGCTTATCAATCTCCCATACCAAACATGACTGCATCTTTGAGTGGCTGTAAAAAACTCCTCATGACTGTTGATGCCCCTCAAAGGTGTCCTCGTAAGAACCCATGGACTCAACTATAAAATAATAATCCTCAACGTGAAGGTTAGAATGAATCTCCTCCTGATTAACACTTGTCATCTCCCTAGTGTCACCCAAATATGAGTGGTTAGGTCTCCATGGTTCCTTGGAGATGAAGCAAAGAAATTTTCTCCTCATCTCATTCTTGTTGCATGGTTGGTCACCAAAACTCCTCCACAACTCCTCCTGGGTTAGCTGCCTTCTGAAGAATCTCATGTTTTTTTCAATCACCCTTTTGGCTAGCTCATAAGTAGCTGGTGAGACAACCTGTGTCTTCCTCCAAATGGCAAACAAATTTGTCTGCATTTGTTTGTGTATGATGTCACTTTCAACTAGTAATGAAGACAATATGTCTTGCATGTTGGCTTTTACCTCCTCAGTGTGATTCTATTTGATGTTGGTGAAGAAGAAATGGGACATTTGAAGGATCATATCATCCTGCTTTAGATCAAGCATGACCCATGTAGGATCTTATTTTGGCCATGGTGTCTAGGATTACAAGCCTTCTATCAAAGTTTGATATCTAGGTGTCATGAAATCCTAAATAACACTCTACAATCAATCGAAAGACCCTCTTCATGATGTCATAATTATAAGGGGGAAAGGGTGCTACTATCCTCATAATATCGCTAAAACATGATGTGATGATAAGCTTGGATTTTTGATCCAGACTTAAATAGGAATGCAACAAATTACAGAGATAACCATAAACACAGATATGCATCATAAATAATACTTCATTTCATTAATGTAAAATACTGAAATATGCTTACAAACAGTAATGGAAATAAACCTGCTAGGGCGATGGTAGCTTATCTCTCAGAAGAGATGTGGTGGCTACATGCCTCTGAACTGTGTTACAATGAGGCTCGAAGGCATATTTATTGTTGAGAAACAATGGAAAGCCCTTAACATTCCAAAACCTAACCCTAGAAGATGAAACGCCAAACTGTGGGCCCCGTTTGGGTAAATTGGTACATCAACTTCCCGGGATCATAACTTTGGCATACAATCTCCGTTTGATGCATACAATAGCTCGTTAGAAAAATCTATCTGAGAACTACCACTTTGGGAAGGACAACATCAGTCCATGGACCCATGTTGCCCCCAAATTTCCCAAAAAAAGTCGTTTAGGGCCCCAAAATGGCTCCAGAAGTTCAGGACCCGAAAAACTGCTAAAAGTAGTAAGTTGTGCTACCATTAAGGAAACTGAAAATGCTGAGAGAAATAATGGTGGGGGTACAGGTGGACTTGGCAGGTGGCCACCAAGATCCACCTGGATCATTCCTCCCCCCTTAGGAAGCAATGGTCCCTGTTGTGTTGAGTTCCTCCATGAGATGAGGAAACTTTTGCTGAACTTGGTACTTGGTGAGCCACTTGCCTTGGTGAAGGAGTTGACCTGCTTTGACAACTTGATACAGTTGGATATTCTATTGGCGAGTGTTCTTGATCTGTGTGTCCATGATCCAATCAGTTGTAGCTTGTTCCATGAAATTTGGATTTAATTCTGTGGGTGTGAGCTGTTCTGCAATGTCGGACGTGTCTAGCAATGGTGGAAAGTATGGCCGAAGGTGGTCCACATTGAACACTGGGTGTAGGCCAAGGAATGGGGGAATGTTGAGCTCAAATGCATTGTCTCCCATAGCCTTAGTAATGGTGTAAGGACCATATCGGAGTGGTCTCAATTTCCGATAGGCTCCAGTAAGGCGTTACTTTTGCAAATGCAACCAGACTTTGTCGCCCACCTGAAACTTGTGTGGCACCCGATGTTGATCATGTCGTTTCTTGTACTTGGCATTTGATTTCTCCATAATTTCATGGACCTACTGGAGAATATGTTGGATGTGCTCAATGAAGCTGGTTGCCTTGTTTGTTTCGGATTGGACATGAGCCAGATCTATGTGAGTAGCTGCAAGTGGCATGGCCACATCAATGGGGCATAGTGGCTGGAATCCCAAGCCCACCTGAAAAGGGTTGTGGCTAGTCGAGTTGTGAAGAGCTCAGTTGTAGCTATGCTGAACATAGGGGAGGCTCTCGTCCCATGTGCATGGATGCTTTGAGTTGCACATACGCAGAATGTGCACAATCATCCTATTGACAACCTCTGTCTGGCCATCAGTTTGAGGATGGAAAGTTGTGGACTTAGTGAGTTTGGTGTCCAACATTGACCAGAGACTGGACCAAATTGTACTAAGGAACCAACTGTCCTGATCTGAGATGATAGACTGTGGGATCCCAAAGTGTACCCACACTCGTTCAAAGAAGTGTTTAGCAGTGGCTTCTGTTGTGATATTCTTCTTGCAGGCCGCCATAATGGCCATCTTCGAGAACCTGTCGACGACAACAAAAACACAGTCATTTCCATGCTTAGTGGAAGGAAGGCCTGACATGTAATCCATGGAGATGGATTCCCACGGTCGACTAGGGGTAGGTAACGGGGTATAGAGGCCTTGCTTCTTAATGGTCGGTTTGGCAATGGCACATGCAGTAAATGATCTGACGTACTTCCCAACATCCTGTCGAAGATTCGGCCAATAGAAATACTTTTGCAGTACTGCCACCATTTTCTCGACCCTAAAATGCCTAGTAGCCTGACTGTAGTGTGCTTCCCAAATCATCTTGGCACGCTCGCTTGAAGGAACACAAAGGTGACCCTGGTGGCATAACAGGGCATCCTGGAGGTGAAAATCTGGAACATGCCAACCCTCCAAGAGTGTCTGGTATGTGTGGAAAAATTCTGGGTCACTTTTGGAGAGAAGTGACCAATCAGAAGTCTCATGCCCACAAGAGTTGAGCACGGTGATTAACGCCATGATTGGTGGTCAACTGAGGCAATCTGCAACATTATTGGTGCTGCACTTCTTATACTTGATATTCAAGTGGAACTGTTGCAGGTATGTAGACCACTTCTGATGGCGATCATTCTGTAATTTCCCTTGGGTTTGTATGAACTGCAGAGTCGATGGTCTGTGTGGATGACCGTTTCCTTCCCCAAAATGTAATGCTTCCATTGTCAGCAGGACTGCTTAATGGAATACATCTCTCTATCATAATTGTGATACTTCTGGACTGTGTCTGAAAGTGTTTCACTGTGATATGCCACTGGATGCCCATGTTGAGTAAGGACTGCCCCAATAGCATAGTCAGAGGCATCTGTCTCGACCTGAAATGGTTGTTGTAAATCTGGTAACACGAGCACTGGTGCAGTGTAGAGGCGATCTTTCAACTTTATGAATGCCTTCTGTTGAGATTCAGACCAAAATAATTTTGTTTTCGCTCCTCCGTTGGTGACTTGACTCAAGGGCCAAGTGATATGAGAAAACCCCAACACGAACCTGTGGTAGAAGTTGGCAAGACCTAGAAAGCTGCGGAGCTCTATCAAAGTGGTTGGAGATGGCCAATCCCGAATGACTTGGATCTTGGTTGGATCCACATGCACCCCCTATTCATCAATAATGTATCCAGATACTGAACCTGGGTCATGCCAAAAGTGCATTTCTCCAAATTGGCACATAGCTTGTGTTGTCGTAGTGTTTGGAGAACTTGTCGGATGTGGTGGAGGTGCTCTTCCCAACTCTGGCTGAAGATCAGAATGTCATCCAAGTATACCACTAAAAATGAGTTGGTGAATGGCCGCAAGACGTCATCCATTAGCCTCATGAAGGTTGCAGGAGCATTCGTCAATCCGAAAGGCATAACCAAACATTAGAAAAGGCCCTCCTTGGCTTTGAAGGCAGTGTTCCACACATCAGAGGGTTCGATTGGTACTTAGTGATATCTCGACTTCAGATCGATCTTGCTGAAATATTTCACCCCCTTTAGTTGATCCAAGAGGTTATCAATTCGCGGGATCAGGTACCTATTATGGACAATGATCTTGTTCAGTGCCTGATAGTCAATACAGAGTCTCCAAGTCCCATCCTTCTTCTATACCAACACGATCGAGCTCCCACAAGGCGATGAACTTGGACGGATGTGACCTTTCTGCAGGAGCTCCTGAATCTGCCTCTTGATTTCATCGTTCTCCAGAACGGAGCACCGATAAATTAGTCCATTGGGTAGCGGTGCACCTGGGGTCAGATCAATGGAGTGCTTGACCTGACAGTGCAGAGGAACCCCTACGGGGGAGGTGAAGATGTCCCCATACTCCTCCACGACCTTGTCCATCTGTAGTTGTCGTGCAGAGGG
>APFE031429776.1:0-10709 GCA_000404065.3 Pinus taeda | reverse complement strand
CCTCCGCCTCTTGCCCTTAAGAGATTTTACTGGTGTGGTCGGGCCTTTTCTTCCTAAAGTCCCTTTTACCCTTTGCCTCACCTTTAGAATCCTAATCTGCTGGTGAAGCTGGACTATTATGTTCAATAATCTCTGTTGTTCCTTTCGTAATTCCCTTATTTCCGCCATTTCTTCAGAAGTAACAGCACGCTGGTTACTGCGGTTGGGATTACGGCTAGCTTCCTGGTTTTCTTCCTGGGGTGACTGTTCTGGGGTAAGAACCTTAATTGGCTCTGTTATTTCTTGGGTTGATTCTTCTTCTGCCCTTATTTCCTCCGAAATTTCTTCTGGTGCCTTCTAATTAGGAACGGGTTGTTCCTGCTTGGCATTTTCTGACATCTTCTCATCATGAACGGACAGATTTTCTACTTCTGCCTCTTCTACATGTGATTCTTTGGGTGCATCTTTCTCCTGGGGTTTCTCTCCGG
Source organism: Pinus taeda (assembly GCA_000404065.3). Classification (NCBI taxonomy): domain Eukaryota; kingdom Viridiplantae; phylum Streptophyta; class Pinopsida; order Pinales; family Pinaceae; genus Pinus; species Pinus taeda. Next base: position 10,242 of record APFE031429776.1, on the reverse strand, counting down.
CATGGAGGTCTGATGGACTCAGAGGTTGGCCATATTCACCCATATTGGCCAAAACTCTGGCCAATTCATCTTCCCCTAATGGGTCTTGTAATGGGCTGCCTTCCTACTGTTCCATTCCTACCTCTTGCTTGGACTGCTTGGCTTCTTTTCCCTCATCTCCTTCCTCTTCAGATTGCTCATCTTTTTCTTCTCCTCTTGCAGATTGCTCTGCCTCCTCTTCTTCTCCTTCTTCTGTTGCTTCTGCCTCTGCAGACTACTCTGCTTCCTCATCCTGTTCTTCTGTTTCCCTGTCCTCACTTGGGGATTGCTCATCTTCGATTTCTACTGTCTGGCTAGTGCCTTCCTGGGATCTCTCTAGCCCCCCTCCTAGCCATGCGAGCCAGGCCGATTTTCTGCGTTTTTTATGGTTATTCGGGTGTGCTGGTGACATGTTTCCATTTTTCAAGTTTCTTATGTTTTTTAGGTTGCTCCCGTGTGCAAGTGTTCTGCTTCCATTTTTTTTGTCGTTGGGGTGTGCTAGTGACTTGTTTTCGTTTTTTCGGACATTCGGGTGTGGCCAACCCTCTATTGACGATGGTAATTAGTTCTTCCTAGCTGCTCTGCTGTTGGGTGATACTATGGTTAACTATCAACCGAATTAATCCATGGTCACTGACGACTGACTCTACGTGCTGTGCTCTTTTCATTCTTCGTGCAACATCATGGAGTAGTGAATTCAATAATGCAGGTAAATTCACAGAACATTTTTGTTTTAGAACAGCTAGGAGTTTAAGTTGTCGTGGTCTTACCACGTCTTTTTTGCCTTCACAAGTGATGTAGCTTTGGATGATTTTTGCTAATTTTGCCCACGGCTCTCCTAGTGTTGCTGGCAGCACCCCCTTTCCTCGAATTGTCAAGCTCTGTCCCTCGTCCTGAAAGATTTCTAAAATCTTCTGTAGCCTTTCCTTCTTTATTTTCCATACTGGTCCAATTGTTGGCAGCCCCGAGACTTCTGCGATTATGTCATCGGTGACTGCTATGCATTTTCCTCTTACTGTGGAATAGTCCTCTTGCAAATTTTGTAAAAATTCAATCGCTATTGTTTCATTGGACTCGTTCAAGTGGTTGAGATATGTCAGCCATCCTGCTCTTTCCAGGATTTCCCGGGCTGCAGCCGAAACAATTAGCACTTGGGGTTCTTTGCAAACTGACCTTCCCCCCATAGTTTCACTGCAAATTCTCAAAGGAATGGAAGCTATCTATTGAAATGCAGAGAAGCTGATGGCGTAACACTCGTTCAAACTTTCATGCTATGGCGTATGCAGTGGAAATGGCTTGAACAACAACTCATGCAGAAAGAATAAACAAAAGAAGAAAAATAGAAACAGATAATACCGTTGAGCCGTGCTATACCCGAGTACTCATTCTCCCAAATGGCGAGCTGACACGTGTTCTAGGGAATGATGAGGTTAACCTTCCCCCCTGCAATGTGTTAGGCTGTCCCAGCCGTCAAATAAAGGAGCAGCGCCTATTCTGCAACAAGGTCTTTAATGAACAACGCATGGCAATATGCCATGCTTACAAAAGAAACAGCTTATTACTGAAATCGAGGTATAAAGTTGTGTCGCTTTAATACGTAAGAGACTACAGTGACTTGATGGAAGTTCGGGGATAAGACATTTGCCATAAATAAAGAGTCTCATGCGGTCATTGTCACTGGTTCTGTAATGATTGGTGATAATATATAATCATGCGTTATATGGTTGGGGTAATATCATATAATTGATTACCACGACATAGGAAACAAAAGGATGCAATCCACTTACCTATTGGTGTAAATAATGTGACTCCAATACCATTAACAAAGCTTTGCTGCCGACAGGTGTCCATAACCTTGGCAGAGTTGTTTGTTTCACCCCTGGAACCATAGTCTTTTGTGTATACTAGGAAAAATTTGTTCAATATCAAAATGTAGGCCATTATACTGGGTTGGTGACCAGTTAGCCATAATGTCGTTCACGAGGAAGGAGCGAATAGTGGGCAGGTCGGCTCGTGATGAGACCTCCTATTCCAAGGGTTGTTTGTTTGATATACCTTTTGGACCATTTCCCTGGTGTGGTGGCCATAGTGGGAATGCCATTTCGCTTTTGTCCTGATGATCATGGTAGGCCAACTCGTAATGAGACTTCCTATCTTTCATTTTGACAATTTTAGAAAACATGCTTTTCTCCCTTTTTTCTTTTTTTTTCATAAAGTATATTTCTTGTTCATACATAAAGGGTGGTTCAACACTCCTTAAGAGTAGGAATGGTGGAAGAAGTCTTAATATCCCAATAGGAAGGTATAGATCCTTTGCTCTTATTGTTGGATGATAATCAAAGAGGATTAAAAAGGAACCATCATGATATAGATAACCAATCAGAATAGAATTAGTAGAGCAATGGCAACAAAAGATGATGAATAAGCATGTATTTCCTTGTGTCTTCTCAGCAATTCAGGGCAGTTTCTTATAGAGATAGCGATTTATGATTGACTGATTTCATTATGTTGTGTTTTTGTTCCCATTACATAAGTGCATAGCCGTATTCAAAAAGACTTTGAAAGAACATTAGCAATAAGCATCCTCGATTTAGAATAGCAAAAGGAACAAGCTATTTCACAAGGAGAGCAAAATCCTACAAGTGGTGTTTCTTTTGAGGAAGGGCACAACAACAGTTCACAAATGTTGTCCCTTTGGAGAAAGGAACAGCAGAAATCAACAATGTTGTTCCTTTTGAAAAAGGAACAGCAAAAACAAAAAGTGTTGTTCCTTTGGAAAATGAACAACAAAAACACACAAGTGCCGTTCATTTGGAAAATGAACAGCAGAAATCGAGAGTGTTGTTCCTTTTGGCAAAGGAACAACAGAAAACAAAAGTGTTGTTCCTTTTGGAAAAGGAACAGCAAAAAACAAAAGTGTTGTTCCTTTTGGAAAAGGAACAGCAAGAAACAAAAGTGTTGTCCCTTTTGGAAAAGGAACAGTAGAAAACAAAAGTGTTGTCCCTTTTGGAAAAGGAACAACAGAAGCACACAAATGTCGTTCCTTTGGAAAAAGGAACAGCAGAATCAAAAGTATTGTTCCTTTTGGAAAAGGAATAGCAGAAGCATACAAATGTCGTTCCTTTGGAAAAAGGAACAGCATAAATCAAAAGTGCTATTCCTTTTGGAAAAGGAAAAACAGAAAACAAAAGTGTTGTTCCTTTTGGAAAAGGAACAGCAGAAGCACACAAATGTTGTTCCTTTGGAAAAAAGGAACAACAGAAATCAAAAGTGTTGTTCCTTTTGGAAAAGGAACAACAGAAAACAAAAGTGCTGTTCCTTTTGGAAAAGGAACAACAGAAAACCAAAGTGTTGTTCCTTTTGGAAAAGGAACAACAGAAAACAAAAGTGTTGTCCCTTTTGGAAAAGGAACAGCAGAAAACAAAAGTGTTATTCCTTTTGGAAAAGGAACAGTAGAAAACAACAATGTTGTTCCTTTAGATAAGGAACAATAAGAGCACACCAATGCCGTTCCTTTGGAAAATGAACAGCAAAGGTAACAAAACTTGTTGCAAAGATATGTACAAAAGTAATTCAAGAAGTTATGTACATATTGTAAAGAAAAGTAATTTTCTTAGTGAATTACAGGTGAGGAAGACTTGTCTTCCTCCGCTAAGATCTCCATATCTGAATCTTGGCGTAGCTGTTGGCAGAAGCACTCCTGAGTAAGTGGTTTTCGATAGAGACGGACTCGATGGCCATTTTCCCTAAAGGCATATCCAGAACCATCAATAGTAATCAGGGTAAGGCTACCATTATCATGTACTTTCTGGATTTCATATGGTCCCAGCCAATGAGTCTGGAGTTTCCCGGGGAAGTCCTGAAACTTGGAGTTGTATAAAAGAGCCTAGTCTCCTTCGTGGAATACTTTATTTTTAATGAGAGCATCATGCCATTTAGCTCTTTACTGCTGTATCAGGGCAATTTGTTGAAGTGCAGAGAGCCTAATTTTATCCAGCTCATTGATTTTTTGTAGTCGATTAATCTATGCCTCGGTTAGGTCTAGACCAACTTCTTGTGTTGTTCGTAATGTCTGGATTTTGAATTCTATAGGAAAAATAGGTTGTTTTCCAAACATTAGCTGATAAGGCGAGTAACCAGTGGTGCTTCTTCATGTTGTTCTATAAGCCCACAGTGCTTCAGGTAGTCTGGCAGCCCAATCACGTCTATGTGATGCCATAGTTTTTGTTAAAATTGTTTCTATTATTTTATTGTTGCTTTCTACTTGCCCCTTTGCCTGTGGGTGATATGGAGTAGTAATTTTATGCTGGACATGATAGTTGTTGAGTGTTGCAGCTATTCTGTTCCCAGCAAACTGTGGTCCACCATATGTAATTATCTCTCTTGGAAGGCCATACCATACAAATAGATGGAACAGGAACTGTATAACGGATTCTTCTGTGGCTCTTGGCAATGCCTCTGCTTCAACCCACTTGGTGACATATTATGTTGCCACCAAAATATATGTTCTCTGGTTTGATGGTGGGTTGATTGGTCCCACGAAATCAAGAGCCCATCGCTCAAATGGTTCAATGACTAGCTGTGGTTTCAAAGGCATCTCATCTGACTGACTAGGGCATCCCGCTCTCTGGCAACTGTCACATGCTTGGACAAATTTCTTTGCATCTTTGAAAATTGTGGGCCAATAATACCCTGTTTGTAATACTTTATGTCCAGTCCTACGATCAGAGAAATGTCCACCACATGGTTGTTCATGGCAGACTTTCAATATGTCAAAAATTTCATCCTCTCGAATGCATCTCCTGATATGCATGTCTACCCGTGTGTGAAATAAATAGCCCCCAATCCAGGAAAATCTAGTACTTCGCTGAACAATTTTTTTTTGCTCATTAGGGGTTAGATGCTTTGGTAACTTACTTACTTAGTTTGTAGGTTTCTGTGGAGTGGTTTTTGAGAAACTGAATTCGGATGATCCATAGTATTCTTCATTCTTATTTGTCGACGTTTCGAGCCTATACCAAGACTCATCATCAGGACTTGATATACAGAGAGGAGAAAAGCGAGAGATAAATAAGGTCAAGGAGGGTTTTGAGTATAAGCCGACCTTTTTCTTATTTAATCTTATCTACTTTATTTATTTAATACTAATGTCTTTATGTTATTATAATTATTTACTATTTTCGTTATTCTGTTTAATTCTTTTTAATTTAATTAATTGTTTATATACTCTGATATATCTATCTATATATATATATTATTATATATAATATATATATATATATATATACTATAATATATTTTTATTTTTATTTTAGGGTTGTTGTATTAAATTTAATTTAATTTTATATTTAATCTGTATATTATGAAATCAATTTAAAACGGTTTAAAATATAATATACTATAATATAAATTTTTTGTTTTTATTTTATTTATTTTTTATTTATTTCATTTATAATTGCTATAATTACATTTTATTAATTTTTATTTATATACGTTTAAGTGTATATTTCATTTTTTATTTTATCTGATTCTTATAATTGTAGAATTGAGGCTTATGTGATCCATTATAGTTATAAGAAGAATTTCGGCGTAAATCACATAAGGAAAGACATTTGCCGACGCGTTTCGAACCAACTAGTGTGGTTCATCGTCGCGACAAGTTGAGGAGATAGATATCGTCCTAGTTTCCTTTTCTTTTTCTTCTTTCCCGTTTCAGTTCCGTCCTGTCTTCCATTTCCGTCTTGATCTGGGTGTCTCTATGGAATAATTTTTTATTATTATATATTTAGGGTATGCATATCACAATGTATTATGTATTTATAGTACTTTATATATTATATATTATTTTAGTAATTTTACCTAATTTACCTAATTCCTTATTTATAATAAATATTTAGGATTATTGATTTATATATATTTATTTTTTCGTCCTGTCTTCAATTTCCGTCTTTATCTAGGTGTCTCTATGGAATAATTTTTTATTATTATATATTTAGGGTGTGCATATCATGTATGGAGTAGTCTACCTAGGCGGTAGAATGGCCCGTTTTCTGTCACCGGCCGGAAAATCATCCGGCTCCGGCCACCGGACATCCCTCCGCTCTCCGCCACCCTGGCCTAGCTCCGCCACCCTCTTTCTCCGCCACTCTCCCCTGGCATTTCTGATTTTACCCTGATATTCTCTGACAAAATCACCGATCCATTCTGGAGGCCCGACATCTCCTGACAGCTTGGCCTGACATCCCCTGACAGATCAGAGACGAGATGGAATTGCAGCCGCGTAAATTTTATTTCCGATTCCAATTCGAATCCAGAAAATGACCCGTGCGCTGCTCTCCAATTCGACTCGGCAAAACCCAAGAACGCACCAGCAACAACAATGACCGAGGCCCTGGTTCAAAACTATTTGTTGCAAGAGGAAGTGATCGACAGACCATGGCGTCGAACATTCTAGCACCGGAGATTCACGACCAGGCGAATCACCGTGAGCTGCAAAAGTTGGGGCCGGATTCGATGTCGAGATTTATTCTAGACACCCTCCCAGATCTGGACGAGACTGTGGGGGAATGCGTAAAGGTTTCGGTGGAGGGCGCAGGAGGCCTGGGAATCGAACAATGGGTGGGCAGGCCATTTGAGAGAAGACGACACCTGATTTCCAAAAGAAATAAAGGCAGTGAAAAGTTAAAACGTATACCTCTGAATTACGTAAGAAGCAAATTTAAAAGTGTACGCGGATAGAGAAAACTCCCAATACTTGCAGGTCTCGTGGGGCTCGCTGCAAGCCTTTGACACGAGAAATACAAAAGATTTATTGGAAATAAAGCAAAGGTTTTTATGGAAAATATATCGCACTTACCAAGCTTGAATTTGATTAAATATGATTATGGGTAAAATTAATAAGGTGAGCAGTTGCAAGAACAAGATTCAGCTGATAGTTAAAGTACCGGAATTTAATGGTGAAAAAAAATTCAAACCTCTAACATTGGATCTGGATCCTGTTAGAGATATGGATCTGAGGATACAGAGCAGTATAACTTGGAAATTGGGGGAGTTCTTCCCAGAAAAACCGTTTACAAAATAAATAAAAGTATGATTTTTATTTTGAATCATATTATTTTTTTTAACAATTTTATTATAAGGTATTTGAAAGTTCTTAAAATCTATTTTAATTTTCAGATCTACCGAAATATAGAGAGTGATGGAATTCTTTTCACTTTAAGAAAAAATGCCATTCAAAGATTTGAATCTCTATTGGCAGTTAGTAATTCCGAATTAAATGGATTCTAAACTGTTAAATTATTAATTTTTATGTAAATAATTTTTTAGTAAAAATTGGATTTGGTAAAGGAGAAATCTTTGGATAAATACAATATTACAATATTTATTACCACACCCCAATATTATATTCACCTAATATAACTAGTAAGAAAGTGGATGGAATTAAGCAAAATTATCAGAAATAAAATGTAATAATTACAATTTTTTCAATATTCTCACTCTTAAAATACTTAGACAAATGCCCAACATAACATATCAATAAAAAAGTTGGCTACATTAATTCAAACGCTATAATTTTAGACCACTAATTATGTATCTAAATATAACATAAACTAAGATGGAATTTTAGGGTAATTTAAATTCCCGCTTAAAATAGATTATTCCACATAAAATTCCAGAGTCAATACCATGGATTCTTAAAACCAATAGTCATTTTTATTTTTTTTAATTATTTAATTTTAAATTATTATTTTTTTTTGTTATTTCTAAAATGATAGCGTTGAATTAATGTAGCCAACTTTTTTATTGATATGTTAGTGTTGGGCATTTGTCTAAGTATATTAAGAGGTGGAGAAATATTAAAAAAATTGTAATTATTACATTTTATTTGATAATTTTGCTTAATTCCATCCACTTTTTACTAGGTTATATTAGGTGAAATATAATATTGGGGGTGGTAATAAATATTTTAATATTGTATTTATCCAAGATTTCTCTTTACCCAAATCAATTTTTACTAAAAAAATTATTTACATAAAATTAATAATTAAACTAGTTTAGATCCATTTTAATTTGGAATTTACTAAGTGCCAATAGAGATCAAATTCTTTGAGCTGCAAACTTTTTTAAAGTGAAAAGAAATTCCATCCCTCTCTATATTTGGTAGATCTAGAATTAAAATAAATTTAAGCAAATTTAATACCATTATAAATATAAATTGTTAAAAAAAATAATATGATTCAAAATAAAAATCATACTTTTATTTATTTTGTAAACGGTTTTTCTGGGAAGAACTCCCCCAATTTCCAAGTTATACTCCTCTGTATCCTCAGATCCAGATCTCTAACCAGATCCAGATCCAATGTTAGAGGTTTGAATTTTTTTTCACCATTAAATTCCGCTACTTTAACTATCAGTTGAATCTTGTTCTTGCAACTGCTCACTTTATTAATTTTACCCATAATCATATTTAATCAAATTCAAGCTTGGTAAGTGCGATATATTTTCCATAAAAACCTTTGCTTTATTTCCAATAAATCTTTTGTATTTCTCGTGTCAAAGGCTTGCGGCGAGCCCCACTAGACCTGCAAGTATTGGGAGTTTTCTCTATCTGCGTACACTTTTAAATTTGCTTCCTGCGTAATTCAGAGGTATACATTTTAACTTTTCACTGCCTTTATTTCTTTTGGGAATCAGGTGTCGTCTTCTCTCAAATGGCCTGCCCACCCAATGTTCGATTCCCAGGCCCCACCGATACCTTTACGCATTCCCCCACAGTCTCGTCCAGATCTGGGAGGGAGTCCAGAATAAATATCGACATTGAATCCGGCCCCAACTTCTGTAGCTCACGGTGATCCGCCTGGTTGTGAATCTCCGGTGCCAGAATGTCTGACGCCATGGTCTGCCGATCACTTCCTCTTGCAACTGATAGTTTTGAAGCAGGGCCTCCATCATTGTTTTTGCTGGTGTGTTCTTGGGTTTTGCTGAGTCGAATTGGAGAGCAGCATGCAGGTCATTTTCTGGATTCGAATTGGAACTGGAAATAAAATTTACGCGGCTGCAATTCCAGCTCGTCCCTGATCTGTCAGGGGATGTCAGGCCTCCAGAATCGATAGGTGATTTTGTCAGAGAATGTCAGGGTAAAATCTGAAATTCCAGGGGAGAGTGGCGGAGAAAGAGGGTGGCGGAGCTAGGCCAGGGCGGCGGAGAGCGGAGGGATGTCCGGTGGCCGGAACCGGACGATTTTCCGGCCAGTGACGGAAAACGGGCCATTCTACCGCCTAGGTAGACTACTCCTATCATGTATTATGTATTTATAGTACTTTATATTTTATATTATTTTAGTAATTTTTTGCTTAATTTACATGATTCCTTATTTATAATAAATAGTTAGGATTATTGATTTATATATATTTATTTTATTTATTAATTTAATAGATTAATTACTATGTATTTATTTTTATTTTTATTAATGTGACGATATGTTGTTTTTAATTTTATAGATTTTATTATATAGTATTATTATTAGTAATACATAATGGTTATTTATTGTTATTGTTACCTCTATATATTATTTTTATATATTATGCATTTTTTATACATTATTTTATTATACATTATATATAGTTATATAATTATTATGAAGGTAATAAGCTATTATTTAGACTAACCTTAGGGAAGTATGGTATTTGTTTACCTAATTCCTTAAATATAATAATAATTATTATTGAAATATTAGGTATACTAGTATATATTAAATATTTACTTATATTGTATATATATATTTTATTATTATTGTTTTTAATTTATAGTGGGTACTTATTATTTGTTTTTATTACTATACTGTATTCTATTATTCTTATAACTCTTTTCTCGGCTTATTTATATTAGTTATTTTTTGTCTTTTCTCCATTGAATATAGGTTTGTTTGTATAATCAAATATTGTAATAAAATAATTTTTTAAAACTAACCTTAAGGTAATATGGGATTTATTTACCTAATTTATCTTTATTCCATAAGGACATTAGTTAATATTAAGGATAAAGGTTGCTTTTTATAATTATTTTTAAGAATTTAAATAAATAAACTATTAATTTATTTAATTTTTTACCTAGTTTAACTTATTTCTACTAATAAAATAGTAAATATTGGGAATAATAATATTAATTAGAATAATTATGATTTAAGAGGGTATAATGATTATGTTAGGTATACTAGTATATATT
>APFE031429774.1:0-35966 GCA_000404065.3 Pinus taeda | reverse complement strand
GGCACGTCGTGTATCATATGCTATCCATTCCCCATGGCACGGTTCACTTTTCAGAGTTTCATCAACCGACATGTGTTCAATGTCATAAACGTCGTCTCTGTGAGGAGTTCAAACTGCTCAGTTTGCGCACACAAATTTTGGGAATGAAAACTCAAACTCAGGAGTCCCGCGCTCACAATTTTGAAATGAAAATGAAAATCGTGGAGTGCCTCGTAATAGCTATTTCGATTGGAGAAACAACAAAGAAGGGGTCATCTGCTTGGTTCAGAGGATTCAATGAAATTTGGATGGAGAGTTGTATCATCTCTGTAAACTCACTCAATGGCTTATAAGGGATTCCATCCCTTAACCATTGTTATCAAATTATTACAATGAATTATCATTAAGTTGTCACATAACTAGCTAAAAGCTAATACATTTTCCATGAAAATCTTTACCTACATATTGCCACATGCAACATCCTTGTGGCATGATTCTTCTAGCAAAGTACGATCTCGCAACTCGTACTAATCTGCATGGACCATTAATCCTTTTCCTGCCATAATGTTAAATATAATGCATGTACCATTAATCATTTTCCTGCCACAATGTTAAATATAATCTATGCGTTGCACAAGTAATCCAACTTTACCTGCCCATGTTATCGTTATCAACATTGATATCATGACTACATTTATAAATAATCATATTAACTAACATTTCCCTTCACATAAGCACATATTCTTAGAAGTCAAAACACTAAGGCATTCCTTTGAAAGTTCTAACTACAACATCAGTTATAATCTTCTTACATGAAAATTTACATAAACTTTAACAAAGGATTTAGTCCTTTAGCTATTACTTTGATGCATGCAAATATATAAAGAAATCTCACACAACCTGTTGTCTTTTCCCGCATGCGAATGTATATCCTTTCTAATGAAAGCTAAAACAAATCTCATGTGCATACACATCTCATTCAACAAGAAACTAAGATAATAGTTATGTTAGCATTAAATTAATCACATATCATTTTCCTAAAGAAAATGACTCAATAGTTCTTCAATCCATACAAAGAATATATCTCTATAACACATTGACTATACTTTGTGCATCCAATAGTTTATCATAATAGCCCTTCTTTAATGTATGCAACACATATTCCCTTGTCTAGAATTCTACCATTATTTCATGTAAACAATTGCATACTTCTTTCTTAAAGGAAGTCATTATAACCCCATTTCTATCTTCCTATAAGTAAGTTTCTCATGCTTTCCCTTTCAAGAAATTATTATAGATACCCATATTTATGCATAAAAATCAAGAAGTAATAACAAGGTTAACTTAACCTTTTATGCACCAAAATCAAGAAGTCGACCCAACTCATCTAGCAAGACAATCTTTTCAAGAGATTAATATTTTCAAGAAAGTTAACATCGATTTATTATTTTCAAGAAAGTCAACATAATACCTTCTCTACGTGCACACAAAAATCATATTTCCAGTGTTACAATAACTACCCTTATGTGCATGCAACATGTGTTTTTCCCAACACAACTACTTTTACTTCAATGCACATAATCTTTTTATGAAACAAGTATGGATTCTTGTTCTTTTATGAACACTATTCATATGTGTCTTTTAAGGAAAGAATCTCTATTTTTGTTTTCAAGAGATCTCTCATAAAAGCCATCATTTTCATGCATGAAGTATGCACACTTTTTCTAAAAAGAAACTATAATTATGTGTATATACAACATACGCTTTCTTCAAGAAAGTTAGAATGATTATCTATGTGCCTAGAAGGACATCATTAACTATTTCTATTATGCATGGAATGCATAACTATTTCTCAAGAACTTCGAAATTAGCTAGCATCCCATTGCAATAAAGCATGTATCCCTTTTCAATAAAATCCAACTTAACTACTATTTCTTTTATATGCATTCTATTTTCCACAAATGCAATAACTATTGTTTGAATATGGGTTATCCTTACCCAAAATAGTTATTTCTATGTCCAAAATAAACATATATTCATTTCAAATACTAACACAAACTCCTATATTTTCCAAGATTTGGCATAGATACTTATCTCTTCAGTTGTACCACCATCAAGCTATCCAAAATGCGGAGAGACCGGAGAGAAATCCAAATCATGCATTCCAAACATTTTAGGAGGAAATTGAGTGTGAAACATCAAAAAGATGATCTGCGTGAGAGGGATTTTTAATAGAATACGTCATGCCTGAACCCACAGTAGATATGGAGCGCACAAGAGCTGCGGCAATTGTAGGGCAATGTTAGCCTTCACCTGACCTCTTCGCGCTCTTCGCAGAAGGGGCTTCCGCCGGCTATGAAAACGCTCGCCATAATTGTCGCCCACCGCCCTCTATACTTCAGGTTGTGCGGCAAAAAACCAAATGCTAATAATATTTCCCTAGAATGTACTCTCTTTGCTTGACCACTATATTAGTGTGCCAATGGATGGGCAAATTCATGGTAACACCATCAGGTAAACCAAGAATTAAATGGAAGTAAAGAGTTGTGACAGAGACAAGAATAACTCTGGACATGCCTGGTATCCACTCCCAATACCATCGTAGAGCCCCAACTATTGCATGAAATCACTGTTATAAATATACCGAAGTAAAAAAATGTGAGAGAGTCTTAAACCCTTACGATTGATAAAGGAAAAACTCTGCAAGAGTTGGATTATCAATTTAACGGACCAAATGGCAAATTGCCACAGGAAATAACGGTTCTAGAACCATAGAAACAACGAATTCCTGCGAGGAGTTCGCAGAGCCAACCTCCAGCCCGAAGACATGCATAAGATGATGAACTAAAAACTCTCCGATTCCTTCCTGTAATGCCCTAGGAAATGTGCGACGGGTGCCCAGGCGGGCGCGCACGAAGTGCGGGCGGGCGTGCGGTGCGACGGTTCATTGCAGAAAATGCGACGAAACCATGAACGACCGTGCGACGATAACCAAAGGCAGCAAACGATACTATGGAAAAGTGGTTGAACGTTGGAGAAGCGAGGAGCGTTCAAGGAAGCTTATACGCCATGGAGGAGGGGCTTGCCTATGGCAAAGCTGACGGCCATGTAAAGAAGGTTCTGGGGCGCGTTCATGGAGTTTTGGGGGTCGGCCAAGGGGCAACCGCCCCCACACTCACCATCGTTTGGAGCATATAAACATAACGTTCAAAGCGTTCATTTGGAAAAACTCAAGGAGCTCGCACTTCCTCTCTACGCATTGGACAAGGGGTAAAGGAGGCGCAGAAAAGTGGAGTGCGCATATCTCATGCGCTCCACTTGCGAAGTGCGCAGTTTTGCTGGAAGTGTAGAACGAAAGAGTGTCGTTTTGAGGTGGAATTGTGCAAGACTTAGCGGTGGAGTTCTTGGTGTCTCGGGTGAGCACCCTCCTACCGTAAGAGGTTGGCACATGTATGGTAAAGGTTGTTCTATGCCTTGATTGTAAAATTGGTTAAGTGTTGGCCTTGGATTCTGCCAGGCACACTTGTATGTAAAAACTGATATTCTTAATAAACGGTTGGGCAGACTCACGTTTCGGGAAGTTGCCCCTCCCCTTTATACTTGTGCAATTGTTGTTCTTGCTGTTTTAATAATTGCGATGGATAATGAATGAAGTAGGGGTTTTCATTAAGTATAAAGGACAATGCATGTTTTACTTGGTTGTGAAACACAAGCTGAGTATCGGTTGTGAATTAGGCGTAGTCCGCACACTTAAGTATTGCTAAAAAGAAAAAGTGGGGTGGTGTCGCACCTCGCCGACACGGTTGAAAGACTACCGTAGGCTTGGGGGCGTGACACTTCCCTTCTTGATTTCATCCTACTTTAGATTTCGGGAATATCAAGAACTAGTTTTTATAACTAATTCGTAATTTTTTTATTTTACCATGAGTTATTTTAGGGATGTTACATATAGAGAAGTTAATATAAATAATATTAGTTAATTATATTTCTTAATTTTTCATGATGGCATTCAACAATACAATATTTCATTATTTGTTTTATTTTTGTAATTAATTTTATTTTTATTATTTTTAATTTAATTAAGTTATATTTAAGTTAAACAAAAAAATATTAATTACTAAATAATTCAGGTTCAAAACATGTTTAGTATTTATTTCTAGTTACTCAATTGAAAGTTGAATCTATAAGATGGAAAGCTGCCTAGTGAGTTAATATTTATCCATGAAAATTAAGAATAAAAATGTGTATTGTTAATGTATATATATTAGGCAGCTTTCCATCTTATAGATTCAACTTTCAACCAACCAATCAGAAATAAATACAATACTAAACTCTCGTGGATTAAGTATTAAAATTAGAATTTTTTCGTAGGGAAAGTCTTTCTTTTTTAACTTAAAAATAAAAAAGAAAAAGTGATGGCCTATACATATGTCAAACATTTTAGGAAATTTGAAAATAATATAATAAATATAATTTTCCTATTTTCGAAACCATTAATGTATTTTATTTTACATTTAATTTTTCCCAATTTAGAATGGTATTATGTACATCATCGTTTCATTGCGTTAGCATTTTCATTTGCGGACTTAAAAATATACTAATAATCAATTAAGTATCAATATAATATGGACAACAACATGCGTTTGATTGAGACATTAAATCTCAATGACCAAAAAACTAAAAGGACATTATAAAGTTAACTTTATAAATGAAATAAAATTATGTTTTTTAATAGTTTTATTTTATTTTATTTTAATGTGATTGGTTAATCCGTTGAGTATTATTGTGCCATCATTAGTTCAGCCGTCATCATGCGGCTGCGTAGACTTTGTCGTCATCGTGAATTCGAGAAACATATCCATGAGTTGCCTGAAATCCACATGCAAATCCTAGTTTAGTCGCTGTAACTGGAAATCTCAAAGAATAAACGGTAGAAAACCCTTTTCAACAGTTTCCAGGAGAAGTAACCTCCATCATCTCTGATTCTTCAAATGCTGGATGGTTGAATTATATTTAATAATTTTTCATATATATTTAGAATTTTTGTTTTTAAATATAAAAAAATATGGAAGGTATATATTTAAGGTATACAAGTAATGAATGATATACAGCACTCATGCATAATATATATATATATTATATATATGTATATACAAGATATGCAAGATTTCACACTTCATCTGTATTTATATAATCTCAATATAATATATTCCGCTTTTTTTTCTCCTGAAAAAAAATATATTTAATAATTTTTCATATATAATTCAACAATTCAACCATTAAAATAAAGGGTTTCTAATTTTATTTTTTATTTTTAATTTCTATTCTTATTTTGGTGTTGTAAAGTTTTTACTTTACAAATTGCACATAAGTATTTCTGAATTATAAATTATAAGTTTTGATTATTTTTTCTCTTTGAAAATTTCTTTGGTTAATAATACAAAATTGTAAATATCAACCATTCATGATTAAATTGGAAATTATTGTTTTTTCATCAAAATTTTAAAATGTCTTATATTTTTAGTTTTTGTTGTATCTAATTATTTTGTATTTTTGAATCTTTATTTAATTGTTTTGCATTTTAAAATTTATATTAAATTTCAATTTATAGAATGATACTATTATAAAATTGTCATATACTATCAAATAACATGTTACATCATATAAAAATTAAACTATCAAATAATAAATAATACATTTCATTTTGAGAAATATAGAAATTATTAAAAAATGTAATAGTTAGCTAAATTATTATTTTACAGTGCTTAGATTACATAACTTTTAATCTATTGGTTCTTGAAATACACTTTGAAATACCCATTTTTCACCGAGAAATATTTTAATCATATTTATTTTCAAAGTCTTTGATATAATGGTTAGTTAAATTATAATTTTATATTGTTTAAATGACATTTCTAATATCAGTTTTGACAAGTATTTTATTCATTTTGAAATGTCATAAGGTAATCAATGCAAATGTAAATTTTTTTATATTTTTTACAATAAATTGGAATCTAGTTATGTAAGTCATGGTCAAATTGTCACTAGTGAATTTTGGGTAAAATGAAATAAAAACGAATTGAAATATCTTTAAATTATTATGCATTCAAAAACACATTATTAAAAATATATATATCATAACTCCGTTAAAAATTATATCACCTAAAATTAAATTAATAATATAATTGTGCCTTTTCTTAATTTATTAGTTTGTTTATTGTGTTTGATAAAAATATCTACTTGAGTGTTCGTTTCACTTGTGTAGAACATATATTTTTTGTTCATATTTAATATATTCATATATATTTGTGATGTTTATCTTGAGTATATTCATATGTATTTATACAAATATAATATTATGTAAAAATAAAACCTGTCATCACATCACAATTGTCATCACATCACAATTGTCAGCTACAAAAATACACGGTTTTACATTATCCAGCTGATCTGGATTTAGCCAATAACTCAAGAAATCATCAATGATTTTGTCCTCTTCTGTTTCATCAATGGAAACTTCCTTTGCACCTGCAACCATACAAAACTCATCAGCGTTACAACCACAAGACTTTTTAGTCCTCACTGCTTCCTTCAACACTTTCCTTTGATCAGATCTGCATGTGGGATTTTTAACCTCCAACTCTGGCGCAAGAGCTCTAAGTCCCTTTTTCAACAAGGCAATCAGTATTTGCCTCAACCTCTTCTGCAATTGTCGCCAGATCACTCTCTTTCCCTTCAGTGGAAAGATCCATTTTCCTTCCTGCTTTTCCTGGTCTTGCAGCCGTTTTTCCAGTACCTATAATTGTGCCTTTATTTCTGCAATCTCTCTTTCTCGAACTCCTACAGTCATCTCATCTTTGTGGCATTTCTGTGAACCTCTTCCTCTGTCTCCTTTATGACTTTTAGTAGCCTTCTCCATCGCCATAAGTTTTTCAGCTATGCGTTGCATGAAGCCTCTGCCACAGCAAGCTCTCTTGCTGCCACTTACCTCACCAATCCTTTCCTCCGGATCTGGCCTTTTGGTAATCATTGGTTCTCTGCTCGAACCTTTTGAGCATCCTCTACTGCTCCTGTAGGCTTCTCCCATCTGCAACTTTAGTCAACCTCTGTTGAATCTTCAGGTTCTGCCACATTCACTTCTCCTTCTTCTTGCTGAAATTTCTTCACTATTCCTGTAAGTCAAAATTCATCAGTGCAAAAATCACCACATGCAATTAACCTACTCACTTGTGTATGCTGCATATCGGATCTGATAATCAAAAATACGCTTCAATTCTTCAACAAAACAAAACAATCACTCTCCAATGAAAACAGAGCTAGGCTCTGATACCACTTGATGCAGGGGTGACCTGCAAAAACCAGGATAGATGATGGAGACGTGAGTGAACCTGAAGCTGAAGCTATTGAAGAGGAAGCGGTAGAGATTCCTCCTGAGATGAAGCTTTTTCAGTCAGTGATGAAATCCACAGCCATGGCATGGAACCAGTCAGTACCAGTATATCAAGGAGGACTAAATCCAGAAGAGCTGATTGACTGGATTAACAGTATGGAGAAATTCTTCGATTATGAAGAAATGGAAGAGGAGAAGAAAGTCAAGTTTGCTGTCACGAAGTTAGTAGGCCATGCAGCGCTCTGGTGGGATGGTGTACAGGCGGAAAGGAGAAGACTGGGCAAGCAGCCAATCAAGAATTGGAGCAGGATGGCAGCAAAGCTTAAAGGTAAATATTTTATTTTTTTTTCTGAATATTATGTTGCATTCTTGTTGTGTGGATTTTCAATTTTATATATTGTGTAAGGCCCTATGGCTAGTTTTAAGCTTATATGCATGAGTGAAGAAAGATCCTGGTTATTACAGGTTACCCCTGCATCAAGTGGTATCAGAGCAGTAAAAGATTCTGCGGAACGAGGTACAGTGTGTTAAAGATGGAGAGTTTATGGTCTTGCTATTGTGCAGATGGCGGCAGCGGAAGGTGAGACAACCTAAAGAAGGATGCCAAAAGACCGAGTGCGGAAGGGCTTGGTGAGGTATCGTGTAACAGAGGAGGCTGTTACTGTAGAAGTTGGTTGCAGCTCACATAGTTAGTGAAAGAATGCATTGGATAAAATCGATATTATGAAGACCAGAACCATATGACCAGGAGGTCATAAATTTTTGTGCCTCGGGAGTCTGATGCAGGAGCACCCAGCAACAAAAGCCAGCAAATGTGGACCAGAAGATCAGAAAAGAGAAAAGCCTGTTTTAAAGCAGAAAAACGAATTTAAAGCGGATAATTTAAGGCAGATAAGATGGATACAGCCATGCAAGCTTTTCTGGAGAGCTTTCATTGTGGAGAAAAATCAGGAGAGGTTCTGATCCATCCTTCCAATATATCTTATAAATGTATAGTGTGATAAGTGTGAGGGATATTATTTTTGTGTAATTTGTGGTTGAAAAATCGATTTTGACCTTCTTCATCCGCCAGCCTGTACACGTTTTTGTAAATCTATTTGTGGGTTCAGTTTATTTGTATACTCTTACGTGTGTGTCTTTGCGTAATGATTAACCTGTTTCTTGTATCGATGACTGGAATTATTGTGTATTTTTTTGGTATGTTGGTCTATTAGTGTCAGCGTTTTGTGTGTTAACTCTTGTTTGGCAGGGTTTTCTTCTTAGGTTCCGCATATTATAACTCTGTTCAATAATTTAAATTCCTATTGTGCGACTGTATAAGTTTCGTGAACGTTGATTGTGCCCTGTTGGTTAGATCAGTCCGTATGGGAGCTGCTTGCAATTGAAGTTGTGCTTCTAATGTTTAATTTGCGAGCCGTGGGAGGTTCTGGGTTTGTTCTTGTTTTGCTGTGAGTTTTGCTGCCGATTGTGACGCTTTGAGATTTTGATTGTGAATTCAAATCATGGGTCTTTTTTCTGGTTTTATAGACAGCTGATTGGTATTTTGAATTCTTGTGTTCATAGATGTTTGTGCTGGTTTTATAACATCACTGGTTGGTATTGTGTTCTTTGTTGTTCTGATATTCTTCTTGGATAATGCATGCGTATGTTTTCCTCTTATACTCATAGCTGCAGCCTTATGATTCTTGTTTTTCTTTATTGCCTTGCTATCTCTCTAGATTGCTTAATTTTAGGCTTTATTTTCATCCGCCATTTTTATTGACACCAATTCTTTCCTGCAGCGAACTGCAATGTCTATGCGATCCATGATCTGTTGGATTACTTTGTCGATACCCACACCAATAAAGTTAAGAAGCCTTTTAATTTGAAGTCTCTAGATCTGCTTAACTATAGGCTTTATTTTCGTTACGACATTTTTAGAGACACCAATTCTTTCCTGCAGCGAACTGCAATGTCTATGCGAACCATGATCTGTTGGATTACTTTGTCGATACCCACACCAATAAGAAGCCTTTTAATTTGAAGTTAGCATCTAATAGTGTGATTTCTGATTTGAAGTTTATAATGATTATTAATATATATTCTGATTTAGAAAAAACAAAGTGTAAACACATTTTAAGTCATTTTCAATTTGTGATTATTGAAAAATTATTCTTTGTGCCCAACCTTTTGTCTTTCTCTTTTAAAAAAGAATTATAATATACAAATGGATTTAATGCAACGGATTTGGAAAACTTATTTCGTTTTCTTGTTAAATGAAATTCCTGGCCATGTTATTCCTACACCAATAAGAAGCCTTTTAATTTGAAGTTAGCATCTAACAGTGTGATTTCTGATTTGAAGTTTATAATGATTATTAATATATATTCTGATTTAGAAAAAACAAAGTGTAAACACATTTTAAGTCATTTTCAATTTGTGATTATTGAAAAATTATTCTCTGTGCCCAACCTTTTGTCTTTCTCTTTAAAAAAGAATTATCATATACAAATGGATTTAATGCAACGGATTTGGAAAACTTATTTCGTTTTTTTGTTAAATGAAATTCCTGGCCATGTTATTCCTTTCCTTTTTTCAAATAAATGCATGGTATAAAATTAAGTTATTCTATTTTCTTGTTAATTGAAATTTCTGGCCATGTTTTTCCTTTTTTTCCCAGATGAGAACATGCTATAAAATTATATAGAGGTTAAGAGTTATTTCGTTATTTTTATTTTTAATTACATTTAAAGAATTAAAATTAATGTAAAATTTTATTTAAAGTTTTTTATTTATTTTTAAATAAGTAGCATGGTTTAAAGTTGTATTTATATTAATGAGATATTTCGTTATTTTTAATTATGTTTCAAATAAGGAATAAAGAATGATAATTAATGGATATATTTCCTGAATCCCTATAATAATTATGTTATATCTTTTAATATTTTATTTAGAAATAAATATTCAATTGAGATTATTTTACATGAACTCTTATTATTGTTATTTTGATGAATATTGTTGTAATGACTTGATTTTGAAAAAGCATCCTTGAGGTAATATAGTTGTGGATTATTTCTTGGAAGCTCATAACAACCACTTTCTACTCTCTTTTTTTAATGTCTTATTATAAATAATCAATAAATAATTTGCTTAATATTTAAGGCAACTAAGTTATGAATAAAAGTAAGTAAAGGTGTAGATTTACTTATATTAGATATGGACACCTCTCTCACACGCTCACACACACCCACACACACACACATATATGAGTTTCTTTTTCTTTTTTTAATTGAGAAATGCATTTATTTTGACAAATGGAATGGTTATGTTTATTATATTTCTTTATAAATTTTATTATTATATAAATTACGAATTAAAATAAATGTAATGATCATGGTTTTAGAAAATTTATAATATTATATTTTGTAAAATCGAATGGATTTTATATTTTACATCTAAATTAATAAAATTTCATGGTATGTTGTTTCACATATTAAATGTTTTTCATATTTTTTATATTTTAAAATATCTATAAAACAAATCTATATTAAATATGGAATGTAGAAAATTGTACACATATATATTAATTTTTCTATGGATTTTGAATTCTTTTTAAATGATATTTTTTAAGAAGAAAGTATAAGATAATTGTTTGTATTGCTGCGATATTTCCATTTAAATGAGGAATAAATACGTAAAAATTGTGGAGAAGGAATACAATTGTGAGGCTAATTTCATAAAGAAAATTGATTGTTTTTTATTTTTAAAATAATAAAATTAGAAAAAACCAAACCTTATATGTAAAGAATTGGTGCAACATTTAAAACTATTGACATAATGAAAATTTATATTTTTTACCATGTAGAGCTCACTATGAAGTAAGTCAAAATATAATCTCTCAAGGTAACTATCTAGTAGCTCAAAACATAATTTTTGGTTAAATTTATAAGGGAAACATTCATCATTGGATTTTTACATTAATAATTTTATGACAAGAAAAATAAAATATAAATTAATATCTCTTTTACAAATTACAAATTTGTTATTTATATAAACACATATATGTATGCTTGCAATTTCACCAATTATGAATATTTGTAACATGTTGTATTAGTTCAATTATGAATATTTGTAACATGTTGTATTAGTTTGTCTAGACAAAACATATTGAAGAAAAACATGTTGATTATGTTTTATACATTCATAACATTAAAGGGGCCGACCTCCAAGCCCGCCTAGACCCCAACCTTTAACATCAAGGTGGGACTAGTGCCAAGGAGAATAGAGGGATTAGAATACCATTAAGAAATTTGTTATTCTTGATTGGGAGAGCCGCCTAGGCATCGTTGTTGAAGGACCAAAGTTCTAAGGCACCTCCTAGTGGTTCAAGATTCCTCATAGGCGCCTGAGTGATTCTTCCCAGATCAAATAGGTTCATCAACCAGAAGCTTCCAGTGGTTTTTTTAGCCTCATAGGCAGATCTTGCTCTCAAAAACTAATCACTCGCAAGCCTCCTAAGAGGCATTTCACTATGCAAAGAACTTCATCTCACTTTCAAGAGAAGAGATCCCATTAGCAACAAGGTTCAATACTATTGTCAAAATGTCTATGGGTATATGTAAGATATGTTCATATATAGAACTTTTGCATGTACAAAGATGTGCATATACAGAAGTCACATAAATTTTCTATATGTGCATCTTATGTATTGCATATCTTCCATATATGCACAACTTTTGTATATGTGCATATCTTTTGTATATCCACCTATACGGAAGAGGCACATATATATGGAATATATGTGCATATAGAGAAGAAACACATATATGGAAGACATGTGCATATTATATGGAAATTGTGCATATATAGAAGACATACACATATACGAAAGATATGCATATGCAACTCATATATTTTGTATATGCATATATCTTCAGTATATGTGCATATCTTCTGTATATATGCAACTTGTGTATATGCACATATCTTCTATATATGTGCATATTTACCATATATGCACATATACAGAAGATATGCAGATATACAGAAGTTGCGCATATATATAATTTGTGCATATATGGACATGCACATATCTCCTATGCATGTGCATTTTCTGTATATACACATATTCTCCATATATGCATATACAACAACCACCATATGCACATATCTTCAGTGCCCATACTAAAGAAGTGTATATACAAAAGAAGCACATATACAGAAGACATGCGCATATACAAAAGTTGTGCATATATGGAAGACATGCACATATATGGATTATGTGCATATATAGGGGCTAGAGTTATGCACAGCTTCCATATATGCATATTTCTTCAGTATATGCACAACTTTCGTATATATGTATATCTTTCATAAATGTGCATATCTTCTCTATATGCACCTATACAAAAGAAACTCATATACGAAAAATATGTGCATATACAGAAGAAACACATATATGGAAGACATGCGCATATTATACGGAAGTTGTGCATATATAGAAGGCATGCACATAGATGGAAGATGTGCAAATACAACTCATATCTTCCATGTATGCGTATATCTTCTATATATGGGCATATATTCCATATATGCGCAACTTCCGTATATGCATATATATGGAAGTTGCACATATACAGAAGTCTGGATATGAATGTTGATTGATTAAATTATTAAATGTGTGATTTAAGAGGATGTCCATCGATGGTTTGATATTATATTGGTTTTATTTGATTGGTATGTGTTGGTTGTCAGGGACACACCTGTCTTTGCCTCGAATTCCATCCTCCTACCTTGTGTTATGTTATGGAACCCTAATTGCTTTGTTTATTCCATCATTTCCGCCTTTTCTTTTTCGCTCTATGCTTTGGTGTTCACTTGGGTCTCTGCAAGGGTTTTGTGGCATTCTTGTTTGTGCTTTCGACCTCCGTTGGGCTCAATTAATTGGGCTATGTTTATACTCTTCAAACACAGCCTTGTTCTGCTAGCTGGGTTCTGATGGTGTAATGGCGTTGTCTGTATCCTTCTATCCTTCAATTAGCTCGAGGGTTTCGAGATTTAGTTCTTTGTCATCTACAAATGGGTTCCTCTACCTTGAAGGTTTTGTGGGTGTTATCAATGGTTGCTATCTCCTAATGCATTTGCTCCTGTGTTGTTTTCTTCTCTCGCCGTATTTGCTCCGTTGTTTAATTGGTTAATTGATTATGGTGTTTCAGGTCACAACCACCAGGTGACCTGGCATTCGACCTCAACTCGTCGGCTACACAATGGTAAGTCCTCTTTCTCTGTTTTAGTTCTTCAATTGGTTTTTCTGTTTGTGCTAAGGGACTTTCTCCTTTGTGAGTAGGGTTCCCTTGCTGGTTGGTGACCTTTTGAATCCTTCATCAGGCTCAACATTGCTCCTTTGGTAAGCAAAGGCTTACAAACCCTTGCTTTTCCTATCTCTGTTTCAAGGTTTAACTTCTTACAGTTTTAACACCTGTATGTTGTCCTTTCAGGTGATTGTCGAGCGCTCTAGGTGTTGACTCCAGTTCTTGCTACTGCTGGCCCAAACAAGTAGGATCTTTTCCTGTAGTAGCTTATCAGTAGTCTAGGGTTTTAAGGGTGTGAGCTTCGGCTCCCCTGTCAGTTGTTTCTGTATCGACTTTTCCATCAGTTGTATTGTGTGGGTGCTCTTTTCCTGTAAATGATTAGACTTGTATGTGGTCGTGGCTCTTAACTTGCCAGCCAGGGTTTTTAAGTCACGGTTCAATTTTGGCATTTACAATTTGTATGTAGGGTTTCTATGCTAAGGTTTCGAACTCGATTCCTCTGTTGAACATACAATGTATTTTGTTCTATCTTTGAGCTGTAAATGCTTGGGACATTTTGTGTATTGGCTTGAACATGATTGAAAAGGAAAGAAAAATAATGTACACAGTTTTATATGGTACTCGTAGGTTTGCGTAGCCTCTTTGTTGTGAATGTAGTCAAGGATGATTTGAAACCCTCCTTCGATAGCTGTAGTTTCCATTTCAAATGCTTTGTGTAATTTTAAGAATTGCATTTATTTGCTGCAAGTTTGCATTCTGTTCTCCAACTGGTTTGTTCGTCCTTCTGTTCGGTGTTGGTGCTTCTCGAGACCTCGTTTGCTTTCTGGTTCTGATATTGCCACTGTCTATTAAAAAAAAATCACTCAGCTATTTCTTTGTTGTTGTTAGGAGCACACTCAATTTATTTTTTAAACAGAAATTCATTTAACTCAAATGCTGCAATGGATTCAGATGTTCACAGAAAATTTTAATATTTCTATTCTTCTTCGGTTATGATGGAAAATCAATCCTACAATGTTTCATGTTTTTGCTTTTAGTAAGATCTGTTGAAGAGTTTCAGAAACTGTCAATCTGTCACATGTAGTTACATTGAATAACTGTTGATTCCCTTCAATCTACATTCTGTAGTTAATTTAAAACAGTAAATAAAAAGAAATTAAACTGAAAGTAAAAAATATCTTGCTGTTAAGTCCTAAATGCTAGAAATTAAGGAAAATTAAAAGACTTAGGTACAATGACCTGTAAACCTGTCAACCTGTGAGGCAAACACTTTCGTATTGTTCACCCTAAGCTGGATGCTCCTACATTAGGCTCTCGAGAAAACAAAAATTAATGGCTACGTTCCATGAGCTCCTCGATAGAATATCGTGCACGCTGTATCTGTGTCGCGTCAAGCCACGAACTGTCCTAAATGGGATGGTTCTTCCACTTGACAAGGTACTGAAGGTACTCTTTTCTGTGAGTCCACTTGGCTACCTACGTGTCGAGAATTCTCTTGATCTCAAGGGGCTGAGCCGAAATCATTTGCCTCATCCAAGAATCGCTTTTCGTCTGGGCATCCGGTTTTGGCCGTGTCGAATTGTCGTCTTCAGGACTGGCAGTGTATGGAAACAAATCTGCCACGTTGAAGATAGGTGATATGCCTATTCTTGGGGCAGCTATTCCTATGAATTATAGCTGCCCCCAGGAATAGGCATATCGCCTATCTTCAACATGGTAGATTTGTTTCCATACACTGCCAGTCCTGAAGACGACAGTTTGACACAACCAGAACTGGACACCCAGACGGAAAGCAGTTCTTGGATGAGGCAAATGCCTTCGGCTCAGCCCCTTGAGATCGAGAGAATTCTCGACACGCAGGTGGCCAAGTGGAATCGCAGAAAAGAGTACCTTCAGTACCTTGTCAAGTGGAAGAACAATCCCACTGAGGACAGTTCGTGGCTTGACGCGACACAAATACAGCATGCAAGATATTCTGTCGAGGAGCTCATGGAACAGAGCCATGAATTTTTGTTATCCCGAGAGCCTGACGGAGGAGCATCTAGCTTAGGGTGAACAAAACGAAAATGTTTGCCTCACAAGTTGACAGGTTTACAGGTCGTTGTACCCGAGTCTTTTAATTTTCCTTAGTTTCTAGCATTTAGGACTTAACATCAAGATATTTTCTACTTTCATTTTAATTTCTTTTTAGTTACTGTTTTAAATTAACTACAGAATTTAGATTGAAGGGAATCAACAGTTATTCAATGTAACTACGTGTGACTGATTCACAGTTTCTGAAACTCTTTAACAGATCTTACTAAAAGCAAAAACATGAAACATTGTAGGATTGATTTTCCATCATAACCGAAGAAGAATAGAAATATTAAAATTTTCTGTGAACATTTGAATCCATTGCAGCATTTGAGTTAAATGAATTTCTGTTTAAAAAATAAATTGAGTGTGCTCCTAACAGCAACAAAGAAATAGCCGAGTGAATTTTTTTTAACAGACAGTGGCAATATCAGAACCAAAAAGCAAACGAGGTCTCGTGAAAGCACCAGCACTGAACATAAGGATGAGCAAACCAATTGGAGAACCGAATGCAAACTTGCAGCAAATAAATACAATTCTTAAAATTACACAAAGCCTTTGAAAAGAAAACTACAGTTATCGAAGGAGGGTTTCAAAGCATCCTTGACTACATTCACAGCGAAGAGGCTACGCAAACCTACAGGTACCATATAAAACTGTATACATTATTTTTCTTTCCTTTTCAATCATGTTCAAGCCAATACACAAAATGTCCCAAGCATTTATAGCCCAAAGATAGAACAAAATACATTCTATGTTCAACAAAGGAATCGGGTTCGAAACCCCAGCATAGAAACCATACATACAAATTGTAAATGCCAAAACTGAACCGTGACTTAAAAACCCTGACTGGCAAGTTAAGAGCCACAACCACATACAAGTCCAATCGTTTACAGATAGAGAGCACCCATACAATACAACTGACGGAAAAGTCAATACAGAAATGACTGACAAGGGAGCCGAAGCTCACACCCTTAAAACCCTAGACTACTGATAAGCGACTACAAGAAAAGATCCTACCCATTTGGGCCAACAGTAGCAAGAATGGATTCAACACCTAGAGCGCCCAATAATCACTTGAAAGGACAACATACAGATGTTAAAACTATAAGAATTTAAACCATGAAACGGAGATAGGAAAAGCGAGGGTTTGTAAGCCTATGCTTACCAAAGGAGCAATGTTGAGCCCGAGAAAGGATTAGAAAGGTCACCAACCAGCAAGGCAACCCTACTCATAAAGGAGAAAGTCCCTTAGCACAAGCAGAAAAACCAACTGAAGAACTAAAATAGAGAAAGAGAACTTACCATTGTGTAGCCGACGAGTTGAGGTCGAGTGCCGGGTCACCTGGTGGCTACGACCTGAAACACCATAATCAATTAACCAATTAAACAGTGGAGCAAATATGGCGAGAGAAGAAAATAACATAGGAACAAATGCACTCAAGAGATAGCAACCATTGATAACACCCACAAAACCTTCAAGGTAGAGGAACCCATTTGGAGATGATAGAGAACTGAGTCTCGAAACCCTCGAGCTAATTGATGGATAGAAGGATACAGACAGTGCCATTACACCATCAGAACCGAGCTAGCAGAACAGGGTTGTGGTTGAAGAGTATAAACATACCCCAGTTAATTGAGCCAAGCGGAGGTCGAAAGCACAAACAAGAATGCCACAAAAACCCTTATAGAGACCCAAGTGAATGCCAAAGCACAACGTGAACAAGAAAAGGTGGAAATGATGAAATAGATAGAGCAATTAGGGTTCCATAACATAACACAAGGTGGGAGGACGGAATCCGAGGCAAAGACTGGTGTCTCCCTCACAGCCAACATGTACCAATCAAATAAAACCAATATAATATCAAACCATGGATGGATATCCCCTTAAATCACACATTTAATAATTTAACCAATCAACATTCATATCCGGACTTTTGTATATGCGCAGCTTCCATATATATGCATATACGAAAGTTACATGTATATATGGAATATATGCCCATATATGGAAGATATACGCATACATGGAGGATATGAGTTGTATATGCGCATCTTTCGTCTATGTGCATGCCTTCTATATATGCACAACTTCCGTATAATATGCGCATGTCTTCCATATATGTGTTTCTTCTGTATATGCACATTTTTTCTGTATATGAGTTTCTTTTGTATAGGTGCATTTGGAGAAGATATGCACATATAAAAATTTATCCATATATGGAAGATATGCGATACAAAAGCTGCACATATATAAAATTTATGTGACTTCCATAAATGCACATCTTGTACACATGCATAAAAGTTGCGTATATAAAGAATATATGTACATATACAAAAGTTGTGCATATATGGAAGAGAAGCGCATTTATGGAAGATATGCGCATATACGAAAGTTGTGCATATACTGAAGATATGTGCATATACAAAAGCTGTGCATAACTCTAGCCCCTATATATGCACATAGTCCGTATATGTGCATGTCTTGCATATATGCACAACTTCCGTATACGTGCATGTCTTCCGTATATGTGCTTCTTCCGTATATACACTTCTTTAGTATGGACATTAAATATAAGTGCATATGGTGGTTGTTGTATATGCATATATGGAAAATATGTGTATATACAAAAGTTGCACATGCATGGGAGATATGTGGATGTCCATATACGCACAAATTCTATATATGTGCAACTTTTGTATATCTACATATCTTCTGTATATGTGCATGTATGGTAAATATGTACATATATGGAAGATATGTGCATATACACAAGTTGCGTATATACAGAAGATATGCACATATACAGAAGATATATGCATATACAAAAGATATGAGTTGCATATGCACATCTTTCGTATATGTGTATGTCTTCTATATATGCACAATTTCCATATAATATGCACATGTCTTCCATATATGTGTTTCTTCTCTATATGCACATATATTCCATATATATGTGACTCTTCCGTATAGGTGCATATACAAAAGATATGCACATATACAAAAGTTGTGCATATATGGAAGATGTGCAATACATAAGATGCACATATAGAAAATTTATGTGACTTCTGTATATGCACATCTTTGTACATGCATAGGTTCTATATATGAACATATCTTACATATACCCATAGACATTTTGACAATAGTATTGAACCTTGTTGCTAATGGGATCTCTTCTCTTGAAAGTGAGATGAAGTTCTTTGCATAGTGAAATGCCTCCGAGGAGGCTTGCTAGTGATTAGTTTTTGAGAGAAAGATCTGCCTATGAGGCTGAAGAAACCACTGGAAGCTTCTGGTTGATGAACCTATTTGATTTGGGAAGAATCACTCAGGTGCTTATGAGGAATCTTGAACCACTAGGAGGTGCCTTAGAACTCTGGTCCTTCAACAACGATGCCTAGGGGGCTCTCCCAATCAACAATAACAAATTTCTTAATGGTATTCTAATCCCTCTATTCTCCTTGGCACTAGTCCCAACTTGATGTTAGAGGGCGGGGTCTAGGTGGGCTTGGAGGTCGGCCCCTTTAATGTTATGAATGTATAAAACATAATCAACATGTTTTTCTTCAATATGTTTTGTCTAGACAAACTAATAAAACATGTTACAAATATTCATAATTGAACTAATAAAACGTGTTACAAATATTCATAATTGGTGAAATTGCAAGCATACATATATGTGTTTATATAAATAACAAATTTGTAATTTGTAAAAGAGATACTAATTCATATTTTATGTTTCTTGCCATAAAATGGTTAATGTAAAAATCCAATGATGAATGTTTCCCTTATAAATTTAACCAAAAATTATGTTTTGAGCTACTGGATAGTTACCTTGAGAGACTATATTTTGACTTACTTCATAGTGAGCTCTACATGGTAAAAAATATAAATTTTCATTATGTTAATAGTTTTAAATGTTGCACCAATTCTTTACATATAAGGTTTGGTTTTTTTCTAATTTTATTATTTTAAAAATAAAAAA
Organism: Pinus taeda; assembly: GCA_000404065.3. Taxonomy (NCBI): domain Eukaryota; kingdom Viridiplantae; phylum Streptophyta; class Pinopsida; order Pinales; family Pinaceae; genus Pinus; species Pinus taeda. The sequence goes on along the minus strand of APFE031429774.1, from coordinate 16,242 downwards.
CAATCAATTTTCTTTGTGAAATTAGCCTCACAATTGTATTCCTTGTCCACAATTTTTACGTACTTATTCCTCATTTAAATGGAAATATTGCAGCGATACAAACAAGTATCTTATACTTTCTTCTTAAAAAATATCATTTAAAAAGAATTCAAAATCCATATGATTATGGAAAAATTAATATATATGTGTACAATTTTCGACATTCCATATTTAATATAGATTTGTTTTATAGATATTTTAAAATATAAAAAATATGAAAAACATTTAATATGTGAAACAACATACGATGAAATTTTATTAATTTAGATGTAAAATATAAAATCCATCCGATTTTACAAAATATAATATTATAAATTTTCTAAAAACATTATCATTACATTTATTTTAATTCGTAATTTATATAATAACAAAAATTATAAAGAAATATAATAAACATAACCATTCCATTTGTCAAAATAAATGCAATTTCTCAATTAAAAAAAAAAGAAAAAAAACTTATATATATATATATATATATATATATATAATATATATAATATATCTGTGAGTTGAAAATAATTAATATTATTTTGTATTAATGGAGAAATGGTTACACAAGTTGTAACGTATCTCCTTAGTTTATGATTTAAAATATAATATATATATATCATATATATATATATATATATATAGATATCTGTGAGTTGAAAATAATTAATATTATTTTGTATTAATGGAGAAATGGTTACACAAGTTGTAACGTATCTCCTTAGTTTAGGATTTTTTCCTAGAGTTTAGGAGTTTGGTTGCAACTTCTTGATCTCTAGTAATGTACTTAATGATGTAATTACTCATTTGATGTATGTAGAGTGTATGGAGAGAGTTCTCTTTGTTTTGGGTGCAGTCTCCAGGTGTAGTACTCACCTGTGAGCTATAACTCCTTTTTCAATTCAAGTCTGATTTTTATCTTGGTATCAGAGCACAGAGTAGGGACAGTCTTAATTTTTTTTAAGATGCATCATTGATTACAGAACTGTAGTAGCGGTGGAGTATATAGAAGCATTCGTAGAAGCAAGTGGACTACAGTAACACTTGTAGCACAGGTCTCAGATGATTGATCATCTCTGAGCGGAAGAAAGGGTTGGCGTGGTTTCGTCACTAACAGTCGCGCCATTTTTTAGCAGAACAAAGGGTTGGCGCAGTTTATTAAGGAACAGTCGCGCCATTTGGCACGGTTTTGAGGGTGATAATCGCACCAGCGCGCCAGAAACTGCTATTGGCGCGGAAAAGCAAGCCTTAATTGTGCCACATTCGAAAGAGTCGTCGATCTTGTTTTTGGCGTGGGTCTTTCGCCGTCGAGAAGCGCCAGCCTCTTTCTCTTTGGAAGATCTGCAATTTTTTTTAGCAGATCGACCTTGCCCGGTGGTGGCACTTTGAAAGTTCTTGATTTGTTCGGTGGCAGAAGATCGGATTTGCCCGGTGGTGGCGCATTGGAGTTCCTAATCTGTTCGGTGGCAGCAGATCAGATTTGACTGGTGGTGGCGCATTGGAGTTCCTAATCTGTTCGGTGGTAGCAGATCGGATCTGCCTGGTGATGGCGCATTGGAGTTCCTGCTCTGTTCAGTGGTAGCAGATCGGATTTGCCTGGTGGTGGCGCATTAGAGTTCCCGATCTGTTTGGTGGCAGTAGATTGGACTTTCCCGGTGGTGGCTCATTGAAGACTTATTCATCAGAGGATCAGAAATTTTATCAATATGAATAATAGTGATGAGTACTCTCCTAAGCCAGAAAAGTCATGGTCTATTATCAGGTCAGTAGATTATTTGCTCAGGGAGCAGCGACTACTGTTTATTTTGATAGGAATCGCCATCGCATCGAATTTCTTTATCCTTAAGCCTGGTTTTTGGGCTTCTAATGTTAATGAAAATGGAAGGTTTGTGCCCGACAAACCTCATCGGGTTGTTTATGAGACTCTTGTTTCTCAGTTTGCTCAGTATCATTCGGGTTCGATGGTGAATTTGGGGGCTAAAGTGCTCCTACGTTTGAAGAGAAAGTCCCTGCGAGTTGTCGTGACAGGTGGAGCTAGCTTTGTTGGCAGTCATCTAGTTGACAGGCTCATGGCAAGAGGCGACAGTGTTATTGTTGTCGACAATTTCTTCACAGGAAGGAAGGAGAATGGTTTGCATCATTTTGGCAATCCAAGGTTTGAACTGATAAGGCATGATGTTGTGGAACCCTTATTGTTGGAGGTTGATCAGATCTACCATTTGGCTTGCCCCACTTCCCCTGTGTATTACAAACACAATCCTGTGAAGACTATCAAAATTAATGTTGTGGGAACCTTGAACATGCTCGGACTTGCCAAGTGTGTTGGGGCACGTTTTTTGCTTACAAGTACTAGTGAGGTTTATGGAGATCCTCTTGAACATCCTCAAAATGAAGCTTACTGGGGCAATTTTAATCCCATCGGAGTCCACAGTTGCTATGATGAGGGTAAGAGAACAGCCGAAACTCTGACTATGGATTATCACAGGGGAGCAAATGTTGAGGTTCGGATTGCTCAAATTTTCAATACATACGGTCCGCGAATGTGCCTTGATGATGGTCGGGTTGTAAGTAATTTTGTTGCTCAGGCTTTGCGCAAGGAGCCTTTGACAGTCTATGGAGATGGGAAACAGACATAGAGTTTCCAGTTCGTTTCTGATCTGGTTGAAGGCCTTATGGGACTTATGGAGGACGAACATGTTGGTCCTTTCAATCTTGGGAATCCAGGGGAATTTACAATGTTAGAGTTAGAACAGGTTGAAGAAAAAAAGGATGACTCTAATAGTGATTGGCACATTCCATTGCTAATGGAAGAAAACAGTGAGGAAAATGAAGAGAAGGAGTAGAAACAAGAAGAAGAAGTAACAGGCAATGTAATCAATTATATAAGCTCAGAAAAAGCTGAAATAGACAGATTTGAGGTAAGTCCCCTACCAAGGAGATCAAGTAGGAAGACTCGATTACCTTCTAAATTGAAAGACTATGCATTAATGTCAAAGATTTTAAACATTGTAGAACCTGCAAATTATGAGGAAGCAAGTAAATTTGATGCATGGAGGGCTGCAATGTATGAGGAAATAGAATCAATAAACAGAAACCATACTTGGGATTTGGTTGAATTGCATGAAGGTAAAACCCCCATAGGATGCAAATGGTTGTATAAACCAAAAATAAATGCAGATGGGAGTATAGAGAAACTTAAAGCTAGACTGGTAGCAAAGGCTTACTCACAGCAAGAGGGAATAGATTTCGATGACACCTTTGCTCCTGTAATAAAATTAAACACCATTAGAATGCTAATTTCCTTAGCAACAAAACACAAATGGCAGCTACACCAGCTAGATGTTAAGTCTACATTTCTGAATGGTAACTTGAAGGAAGAAATTTATTTAGTATAGCCTGAAGGTTTTGTGATAAAGGGGCAGGAACATCTTGTGTGTAAATTGAAAAAGGCACTTTATGGTTTAAAACAGGTACCCAATTCGTGGTATGAGACAAATGACTCATTTTTTGTACAGCATGGCTTTCATAGGAGCTTGAATGATCCAAATCTGTATACCAAGTTTAATAAACGGAGGCAAATTATTTTGATTTTTTTGTATGTAGATGATATGATCATAATAGGGAATGCTAACAATCTGATCAAATAAATCAAACAGTAGATGTCACAAGTGTTTGAGATGAAAGATCTCGGAAATCTTCATTATTGCTTGGGATTGGAGGTATGGGCTCATTTTGTTCGAGAGAAACAACAGTCAAAAGAGATATGTATTGAATATTGTAAAACTTGTGATAACATGGATGATATTTTTACTAAGCCTCTTGGGTGTGTAATATTTGAATTGTTTAGAGGGATGCTAGGAGTTCAGGATAATCCTTTCTCCATTAAGGGGGGGAGTTGAAAATAATTAATATTATTTTGTATTAATGGAGAAATGGTTACACAAGTTGTAATGTATCTCCTTAGTTTAGGATTTGTTCCTAGAGTTTAGGAGTTTGGTTGCAACTTCCCGATCTCTAGTAATGTACTTAATGATGTAATTACTCATTTTATGTATGTAGAGTGTATGGAGAGAGTTTTCTTTGTTTTGAGTGCAGTCTCCAGGTGTAGTACTCACCTGCGAACTGCAACTCCTTCTTTTGCAATTCAAGTCTGATTTTTATCTCTGTGTGTGTGTGAGAGAGAGAGAGGTGTCCATATCTAATATAAGTAAAAGTACACCTTTACTTACTTTAATTCATATCTTAGTTTCCTTAAATACTAAGTAAATTATTTATTGATTATTTATAATAAGACATTAAAAAAAGAGAGTAGAAATTGGTTGTCTATGAGCTTCCAAGATATAATCCACAACTATATTAGCTCAAAGGTGCTTTTTCAAAATCAAGTCATTACAACATTATTCATCAAAATAACAATAATAATAGTTCTAGTGAAGCATGTAAGATAATCCCAATTGAATATTTATTTCTAAATAAAATATTAAAAGATATAACATAATTATTATACTGATTCATGAAATATATCCATTAATTATCATTCTGTATTCCTTATTTTGAACATAATTAAAAATAACGAAATATCTCATTAATCTAAATACAACTTTAAACCATGCTCCTTGTTTAAAAATAAATAAAAAACTTTAAATAAAATTTTACATTAATTTTAATTCTTTATATTAAATGTAATTAAAAATAAAAATAACGAAATAACTCTTAACCACAATATAATTTTATACCATGTTCTTATTTGAAAAAAAAAGGCAAAAACATGGCCAGAAATTTCATTTAACAAGAAAATGGAATAAGTTTTCCAAATCCGTTGCATTAAATCCCTTTGTATATTATAATTCCTTTTTAAAAGAGAAAGACAAAAGGATGGGCACAGAGAATAATTTTTCAAAAATAAAAAATTGGAAATGACTTAAAATGTGTTTACTTTGTTTTTTCTAAACCAGAATATATATTAATAATCATTGTAGACTTCAAATCAGAAATCACAAATTGGAAATGACTTGGAAATGTGTCTACCCTTTTCTTTTTCTAATTTAGAATATATATAATAATCATCGTATACACTGACTCGACCCTCGGGGCTATCCCTAATTTCTAAATGGAACGATCTTCCTCACGCTACGGATTAAAATGAAGTAGAAGAACGAAATGGGATGTGTCCACTCTTTTCCCTGAGGTTAGAAGTTTCTCACTTCAAATTGTTGGGAATTTCTGATGATTCCAAACAACTACTGAACATAGAACAATGTTCTGTTCCTCAGGATCTTAACACAGGGAAGCTAAATTTTTTCTTGAGCAGACAGAGTTTTCAACACACATGGAAACACTATGTATTCATTAATAAAACAACCTGTTACAAAAGGGTCTTCCTCTTAACAAAGGGATTCACCAAGAACTTCCAGTTCCATACAAAAAAAACATTTACTCTGTCTTCTCCTAAAAATTTACTATGTTTTAGCTCCAAATTTTTACACTACTGTGTGTAAAAATAAAACTTACATTTACTACTATAAAAATCTCTTTTACATTTGCGGCAGAGTATTACATTTCATATTAATCAACAAACAAAAAAAACTTTCTCTGCATACCAATTTTCTTACACTGCTATGTAACTTCACTCACGCGCGTGCTTCCCTTGCATTGCATAAAAAAAAAATTACATTTCACTCAATGAACAACCAAACATACATGTTGTTGCATGTGTTTCATTTCAATCAACCTGCCAAAAGAATTCTCCTTCGCTGCGGCGAGCTTCACTTTGCATTGCAAGTTCATTGCATATACAATAAAACACACAGAACATGACATATGTTTTTTTACTTCTGCCGTAAAAACAAAAACTACACCCATACTCCCATGAAAAATATAAAACATTAAAATTAAAATTTTTACCTACATTATACGAACCGAAATAAATTGCTTTAATTATTTTACTGGCAAACCGACAGTCAATCCCAAAACTTCATGTCAACTCCATGTGCAGGCCTGTACGCAGCTTTTGGCTTCAATCGACACTGGACAACCTTCATCTCAATCGAACGACTGACGCACAGACAAACCAAATGAGATTTATGTTCCGAGAAAAAAGTGGTTTTCAAAAAAGCTTGTGGACACGCGTCAGCTGGCGTACTGTATCATTGCCCTTCCAGATAATACCGCTGCTCGGTGAAAGGCAGTGCGATAAAACAGGTGGTTTTGCGGAATTAATTGCGCAGGTGAAATTATTATTTCAACACTCCCCTTTAATTTCAACTGCTGGGTTATCAGTCATACCCAGACATTTCCTAAAAAATTCAAAGCTTTTCTGCCCGAATGGCTTGGTCAGAATGTCTGTAACCTGCTCCTGAGTCCTGCAATGTTTTAAGACAATTTCTCCATTGTTCACCAATTCCATGATGCAATGAAACCTTGTGTCAATGTGTTTCGTTCTCTTATGAAACACATAATTCTTGGATAATGCAATAGCTAAGCTATTGTCACAAAAAATCACAGTTCCTTTTGTTTGTTCTTGGCATAAACTTCTTAACATCCTTCTCATCCAAAATGCTTGACATGTTGTTGCTGTAGCTGCCACATATTCTGCCTCTGCCGTAGGCAACGCTACAATAGGCTGTTTTTTAGAAGCCCATGAAATAGCTCCTGAACCCATGTGAAAACATAACCGGATGTGCTTTTCCGATTATCTACACTTCCAGCCCAATCACTATCAGTGTATCCAATTAAATCTGAACATTCTGAAGTAGTATATAAAATGCCAAACCTTTTAGTACCTTTAACATACCTTAGAATCGTTTCTGTTGCCTGCCAATGTGCTTCTTTTGGCCTCTCCATGAATTTGGAAATCAAACTAACAACATGCATTATATCCAGCCTAGTTGCAGTTAAATACATGAGGCTGCCAACTATGCTCTTGTACAAACTAGGATCAAAATCCTTATTGTTGTCCTCTTTACTGAGTTTTAATCCCATCACTGTGGGAGTGATTACTGCTTTGCTCTCCTGCATATTAAATCTTTCCAATACTTCATCAACATATTTCGCTTGTGAGATAAAAATCCGATTTCCATTTTGTTCTACTTCTATTCCTAAGAAGTATCTCAGCGAACCCATGTCAGTCATTTCAAATTCCTCTTTCATGACTGTTTTGAAATTCTCAATAAGATAATCATCATTACCTGTGAAAATAACATCATCAACATATAACACAACAATTAGAATTTTACCATCCTTTTATTTGATGTAGAGGGTGGGTTCTCCCTCACACTTTTCAAATCCATTTTCTAGTAGATAGGAATCTATCCTACTGTACCACGCTCTTGGTGCTTGCTTCAGCCCATAAAGAGTTTTCTTCAATCTGCACACTTTGTGCTCTTGGCCTTTCTTTTCATAGCCTGGAGGTTGTTCAATATAAACCTCTTCCATTAACACTCCGTTTAGGAATGCTGATTTCACGTCCATTTGGTAAACTTTCCACTTGTTTTGTGCTGCTATGGACAACACTGCTCTCACGGTTTCCATTCTTGCAACCGGTACGAAAGTTTCCTCATAGTCTCTCCCATACTGTTGCTTATATCCTTTGACAACAAGTCTTGCCTTGTGTCTTTCTATTTTGCCTTCATCATTACTCTTGGTCTTATAAACCCATTTAACTCCAATGACTTCTTTTCCTTTTGGTAATTCAACCAAATCCCATGTCTTGTTTCTTTCTATGGCATTGATCTCCTCATCCATAGCTTCTATCCATTTCCTATCCTTAATTGCTTCTTCGAAATGAATAGAGTCATCAACATGACAATATAAAGCAAAAAAAGAATTCATACCTTCATCATAAATGTCACTTAAATTTCTGAATTTCTTACCTCTTTCATTTGGTGTACAAGTGCTTGAAGAAGCACTTGAATTTCCTCCTTGTGGTGTGCTTGGAGAAGCACTTTCATTTCTCCTCAAGGGTGTCCCTTGTTGCCCTTGTGTTGGTGTTGCTGTTTGGGGATGTATTTCGGCCATCTCCTCATCATCTTCATCATGTGACAAAGAGATTTTAACATTCATTGTTTTCTCTATGCTTCCATCCTAAGCTTCCTCCTCAATGAACTGAACATCTATACTCACAAAGCACTTCTTGGTGGATGGGTTATACAACCTGTAAGCTTTGGATTCCTCATTGTATCCAATGAAAATACATTTCTCCCCTTTGTTGTCCAACTTCTTCCTTAGCTGATCTGGAATGTGTGCATAAGCCACACATCCAAAAACTTTCATGTGGGTGACTCCTTGCTTTCTCCCACTCCATGCTTCTTCCGGCACTATGTTCATGACTGCTTTTGTAGGGAATCTATTCAAAATGTACGCTTCATAGTGTACAGCTTCAGCCCAATATTCATTTGGCAAATGTTTTGCCTTTAACATACTCCTCACCATATCCATGATTAACCTATTCTTCCTTTCAGCAACACCATTTTACTGCGGGGTGTACCTAGTGGTAAAATGTTTGTGAATTCCATTTTCTCTACAAAAACGTAGAAATTCTTTGGAGATATACTCACTTCCTCTATTAGTTCTTATAACTTTGATATGCAGCCCACTTTGGTTTTCTACAAGTGCTTTGAAATTGTGAAATTTTTCAAACACTTCACTTTTGTTCTTCTTGAAATAAACCCAAGTTTTTCTAGTAAAATCATCAATGAATGTTAGTATATATTGGCTGCCTACAAGTGATGGAGTTTGCATCGGTCCACATACATCTGAGTGAATGATCTCTAAGGGTGCTTTTGCCCTTATGCTTTTCCCTGATGGAAAACTTTCTCTGAGTTGTTTCCCCAAGATACAACCTTCACAAAGGCTGTCTGATTTCTCTATCAATGGTAATCCTCTTACCATTCCTTTTCTATGCAACAAGTTAAGACCTCCAAAGTTGAGATGTCCAAATATCAAGTGCCACAACCAATTTTCATCCTTTGGTTCGCTTTAGAAAGCCTCTTGTGTAACTGCTGCTATTGCTACTCCATCTTTTAAATCTGCTTTTATCCTGAGAGGGAACATCCTGTTCCTTGTCATCTTCACTTCAGCAATACATCGTTTGTTGGGTTTTCTATCCATGATGGTGCATACATCATTCTCAAAGAAAACATTGTACCCCTTTTGAACAAGCTGCCCAATGCTTAAGAGGTTACATTTCATTCCAGGAACATAATAAACATCTGACATGTTTTTCTTTTCACCTTTCTTTGTTAAGATATTTACCTCTCCTTTTCCCATAACAAAAACTTTACTATCAGTCCCAAGTGTGACTTGTGACTTCACATTCTGATCTAACTTTGAAAACAGGGCTATGTTCCCTATCATATGGTTACTGCAACCGGAGTCTAGAAACCATATATCATCACTCTTTGTTTCAGCTATATTACAGGCTAACAGCAAATTATCTTGGCTGATATTTTCTTTTTGGGAATTTCTCATGATTCCAAACAAGTACTGAACAGAGAACAATGCTCTGTTCCTCAGGATCTTAACACAGGGAAGCTATATTTTTTCTTGAGCAGACAAAGTTTTCAACACACATGGAAACACTATGTATTCATTAATAAAACAACCTGTTACATAAGGGTCTTCCTCTTAACAGAGGGATTCACCAAGAACTTCCAGTTCCATACACAAAAAACATTTACTTTATCTTCTCCTGAAAATTTACTCTGTTTCAGCTCCAAATTTTTACACTACTGTGTGTAAAAATAAAACTTACATTTACTATTGTAAAAATCTCTTTTACATTTGCGGCAGAGTATTACATTTCATATTAATTAGCAAACAAAAAAAACTTTCTCTGCATACCAATTTTTTTACACTGCTGTGTAACTTTACTCACACGCGTGCTTCCCTTGCATTGCATAAAAAAAATTACATTTCACTCAACGAACAACCAAACATACATGCTGTTGCACGTGTTTCATTTCAATCAACCTGCCAAAAGAATTCTCCTTCACTGCTGCGAGCTTCACTTTGCATTTCAAGTTCATTGCATATACAATAGAACACACAGAACATGACATATATTTTTTTACTTCTGCCGTAAAAACAAAAACTACACCCATACTCCCATGAAAAATATAAAACATTAAAATTAAAATTTTTACCTACATTATACGAATCGAAATAAATTGCTTTAATTATTTTACTGGCAAATCGGCGGTCAAACCCAAAACTTCACGTCAACTCCATGTGCAGGCCTGTACGCAGATTTTGGCTTCAATCGATGGTGAACAACCTTCATATCAATCGAACGACTGACACACAGAAAAACCAAACGAGATTTATGTTCCGGGAAAAAAGTGGTTTTCAAAAAAGCTTGTGGACATGCGTCAGCTTGCGTACTGTATCGCTGCCCTTCCGGAGAATACCGCTGCCCGGTTAAAGGCGGTGCGATAAAACAAGTGGTTTTGCGGAATTAATTGCACAGGTGAAATTATTATTTCAACACTCCCCTTTAATTTCAACTGCTGGGTTATCAGTCATACCCAGACACAAATTAGAAATCTTCCTAACATTCTCCCTGGTCAATTAAGATTGAAAGCTTTCATAAATTCAATTCTCTATCCATTATTCATTCCAAACGTGAAACAATCTCCCTGGTCAATTAAGATTGAAAGCTTTCAGAAATTCAATTCTCTATCCATTATTCATTCCAAACTTGAAAGAATCTGAAAGCTTTAAATTTTAAAATGAAATGAAATTAAATTAAATTAAAGGTGAATTCAAAATTAAAATTGAAATCTTTTTAGAAATTAAATTTGTTGGTTCTTATTCCAAACGTGAAACAAAAGAATCAGAAAATACATAGAAAATTTGCGCTGTTATTCCTTGAAAGACCAAAATAATATAAATAATTACTAACTTGATCTGCTTTGTGATTTGTGTGTTAGACGTTATTTTCCAAAACCTCCACAGAGGCAATGGGAATTGGCTCTAAACATTGTTTGCGATTGCTTGCTCTGGGCAATGAGGACATCTTTATCTACAACTAATTCCTACTCAAATTTAATCTATATATAAATCTCATCATAAATATCACTCCTAATTTATAAATTGAATAACTTTTCAAAATCAATATCTCTTACGCTCAGGATCAAAACGATTTTAAAAAGAAGAAAAAACAAAACTAGATGTGCCCACTGCTAGATGCTAACTTCAAATTAAAAAGCTTCTTAGCTTTATTGGTGTGGGTATCGACAAAGTAATCCAACAGATCATGGATCACATAGACATTACAGTTCGCTGCAGGAAAGAATTGGTGTCTCTAAAAGATGTCGTAATGAAAATAAAGCCTATTGTTAAGAAGATCTAGAGAGATCGTGAGGCAATAAAGAAGAACAAGAATGATAAGGGTTCCGCTGTGAGTATATGGCTTAAATATTTGGATGCCCTTCTCCAAGAAGCATCATAGGTGGCACGACATAGCACAATACCAATCATGTGTAATGTTATAAAACCAACATGAAGATCTATGATTTGATGACGTTTCACAATACCAATCATGTGTAACTTTATCAAACCAGCATGAAGATCTATGATTTGATTTTACACATCAAAGAGCATCTCAAATTGTCTCCTTTGGTTTAGTTTGCCCAACTTCCAGAGCTATTAGAGGAACAAATTCCAAACCTCCCACAGGAACTTCATCAAATTAAGGAAACATTAGAAGCACAACCTTCGTTATGCAATCAGCATGGTAGTCCTGCTCTAACCAACTGTGCAGAGATGAAGCTTATCGACGAACCTTTTATAGTGGGACAATAGGAAGCCTTTTCATTTCTTGAATATTTGGTTATGGAATATGCGGAGGCTAAGAATATTGGCGTGCTTGGCAAGGGTTGATCCCGCAAAACTCTGATTCTCAATATGCTCTTCAATACCAAAAAGATACCCAATCATTTCACTGATGGTTTCATTACTTTGGTTGATGGTTTCGCAAAGTCCGTCTGTTAAGAGTCTTAGGAATGAATTGTGTGTATAAATAGATTTACAAAAAGGTGTAGATTCTGGCCGATGAAGAAGGTGAAAATTTATTTTTGAACCAGAAATTACAGAAAAGGCAGAGTTTTTCCATCTTCTTCGATGATGCATGGGTAGAGCATGTTGTGGAATTGCTGGAGAAATTGGGTATACAGTGGCCTATAAGGGAGCACTCCAAGTTCAAAAGTATTGCCAATTCCTGGGATCACACTGCCTTGCTAAAACTCAAACTGGAAATAAATTTAACTAGCCAAGAACTCGCAAGAAAAATGATGAACAATGGAATAATAGCGGGCATGATGAGCATCATGTAGGTTCTGTTGGAAGCCATGGTAAATGAGGTAATTCGTGTTACGATGGAGTAGAAATTCAGGGTAGCATTCCTAGATCAAGTCCCTCAGAATTATGTTATTTTATTCACAGGACATCGATTTTGGATTGCAAAGAGAATAACAATCTCCATGTTGGTGGACTCTGTGAGAATGGAAGACCATGGGCAGACATCATTCATCAAGATCTCTATAGTCTACACAGATGATACAACTCTCCATCCAAATTTCATTGAATCCCCTGAACCAAGCAGATGACCCCTTCTTTGTTGTTTCTCCAACCGAAATAGCTATTACGAGGCACTCCACGATTTTCATTTTCATTTTAAAATTATAAGCACCGGACTCCTGAGTTTCAATTTTCATTTCCAAAATTTGTGCGCGCAAACTGATCTGTTTGAACTCCTAAGCACGGAGACGACATTTATGACATTGAACACATGTCGGTTGATGAAACTCTGAAGAGTGAATCATGCCCTGGGCAATGGATAGCATATGATGGCCAGAGCTAACCAGCTTGCCATAGGGCATTAAATTCCTGGTTAGCTGCATGCTCGATAACCCAATAACACACTGCTATTATTTTTTATTTATCTAGTCACCGTGCGCGTGTGTTATATCGAGTTATCGAGCATGCAGCTAACCAGGCATTTAATGCCTTATGGCAGGCTGGTTAGCTCTTGCCGCATATGATACACGACATGCCATGTTACACATGCTACTCGTTTCAATGGGCATCAATACAAACAACGAGATGGATGATCACATCATGCATATCCCCATCACTATTAACAGAAAGTGTTTGCCTAAAAATCAAATAGACGTCAGAGTGTCCATGCCGTGAGATCCATAGGGGTGTATTAATGGATCTATAGAGTTGGAAATAGGCGTTTCCTTATGACACTACAGTGTGGTTGTTAGATTGTACAGTATATTTGTAATAAATATTTTATAAATACACCATTTAATAACTAATATACTTGCCATGAGTCAAATGGCACACAATTTTCTCCATATCACATAATTTATATAATAATTATTATACTCGCAAAAAATCTATATCATGATTTAAAATTTAGTGTTTTTTGTTTCTCAAATTGTTTATTATCTTCGAGGGTTGATTTGTAGTTTGAGAAATCCTGAATCAAGGTATCTAATCTTTTTTTTAAGAAGCTTGTTGATAAATCATATAGGTATTGTTTGAGTTTCAAAATTAGCAATGAGGTTCATTACCGTCAAAGTCACCCAACAATCAGGGGTATTTAATTTGTCAAAATCACCTGAGGATCACATCCGACTTGCCCCACAACAACTCTAAGCTAGATTTATTTAGCATGTCTTAACAAGGCCCATCATCTATGGGTTGTGCTATATGGTTTATTTTAAGTGTTAAATTTATTTAAAAATCTAACTATTTGAAGCTAGTTATTATAATAAATAAATTAGAAAAGGATAAATATATTTGGATTTATCATTAATTGAATCATGCATTGAATCATTCTCTGTGTGTTGTTCAACATATCAATTATAATTAGTTTTTGTATATTTTCTAATAAATTCTATTTAATATAAATTAATTCAAATAAGAAAAAAATCACAATTTTGCACATAATTGTATAATTAAAGTAATTGTACATCAAATCATTTTTCTAGATTGACTTTACTCGCTAGGTATTTTAGATAACATCTCAATTATACATTAAAACTAGGAACTAAGTTTAACTAATTGAAAACTATTATACAATGATTAATATCATAGAATAAGTGCAACACAAATAAGAGTAAATATCTCCAAAACAAGTGTTTGTCTTATCTTTTGTCTAGTTGAGTCTTCATCAAAATCTTCTACATTGAGCTCCATTAAAACCACCCATTCTGAGCTTGACTCTTCATCAAAATCTTCTAGATTGAGTTCCATTACAACCATCCATTCCGAGCTATACCTCCACTTGATCCATTGAAGACACATTTGCTTCATACTAGTGAAGTACCAACCATTCTATTGATGTACTTCAACATCTAAGAAAATAATATAGATATTAAATTTATTTAAGTCAATATTACAACATGGCCTTCATCCAATTTTACATACACATCATCATTTATTTATCCTATTTACTAATATCAATGTCTCTGAACATATTGTTAAATCTATCCCTATTTTTTAGTCTATTGTTGGTACTACATAGGAGAGATATATGGAATATATTTAGTAGGAGAAACTATATTCCTTTTGTCTATAATCTCATAAACAACCTTGCCAAATTAATAATAACTAGGATAAGAAAGGAGAACAAACTTAATAAATCTCACTAGGATATTTAATTAGGTTAGTTAATCACATACTTAATAATGTAAATGTCATGTCATGCAAGGAAGCAACATCATTTAAATCACAGAATAGGAAAGCACATCATGAACATAGGTATACCTTGAAACCTCATAGGGAAAGAGCCAATAAATATTTAATTTTATTAAACGTCTCATGAGAGTATTTACCCCTCACTCAATGGTTGTAATGGAGTCCATTCCTTGACCATTCTCATAAAATCTTACAAATAAATATCAATTTAAATACAACATAACTAGCTAGAAGGTATTACATTAATCATGATATCATTTACCCACAAATCCTCGAACATTATGACCTTGTGGCGTGGTTGCTCCCATAAGTGGATTATCTTGTAGTTGACATTCCTCCAATCTAAAGACAACTATTCTTTTCTTTCCATAATGTTAAATATAATTTGTCCTTCACATGAGTTACAATATTTTCCTACATTTATTACTATTAGCAAACTCTCACATTCAAATAATAAATATTTTCCTAGTTATGCTTCAAACATATTTTCATATGCATAATTAAAATGCATATAAAGTATTGAGACATGCCTCTTATTAACATTGCACATGCATTATTTAAAAGTACATAACTACCAAAACATGTTTCTTTATCCATGCATGTGGATGGTTATGAACCATGCATAATCATTCAAAATGCATAAGGTAAATTGCATACATATCACCAAAGAATGCTCATTCATCCACTCTTCACATGCATTATAAGAAAAGCAGAAAATACATTTTATCTCTACCCACTAGAGTACATTGATATTAGAATATTCACTAAATTTAAAAGAAATGTCATGTTTATCACTATTTGTTCACATAAGAAAAGGGAAAAACTTTGCAAAAGTCATACATCATAACCAATCTTATTTTCTCTACATATGACCACATTCTTTTCGAAAAGAAATTAGCCTAACCATTAATATCTTGATTCTTGTAAATGCATATTCTTTTCCAAAGGAAGCTAGCACCATAGTTATTATTCCTTTGTATATGAGCACACATTATTTCTCAATAAATGTAATACATTAGGATTCTTTTGTGCATATACGCACTCGCTATTTTCAAGGACACTAATACAATAGCTAATCTTTTTATGTATATAAACACACATTTTCTTCAAAAAAAACTAACTAGTTAACAATTCCTTTGTGCACCTCAACACCTATTATTTTAAATAAATCTAACCCAATGGCTATTTCATTTCCATGTGTGCAAATACATGTTCAATTTCAAGAAATCTGTCTCAAGATTCTTTCCATGCATGCAAAAACATATTTCATTTTCAAGAAACTGTCACAATAAACTATTACTTTCGTACATATAAATACATATATCCTTTTTCCAAAAGAAAACTAACTTAATAACCATTCTTTTCATGCATGCAAATGCATAATCTTTTTTTAAAAATATGCAATCATAATAGATACTCTTTTAAGAAATCTATAAAAGAAAAAATAGACACATATTCCTCTTCTAGGAATTTAGCACTAAACAACGTGTTCTTTTTCAAATGATA
>APFE031429773.1:16955-34981 GCA_000404065.3 Pinus taeda | reverse complement strand
TGGTATGGATGTATAATCACTCAGAATTCACTGAATGTGCTCTGACTTCCTGTATACATTTATAAACTGTGTGGTCCCATATGAGTTTATGTTCTGAATGTTTGAATGCTGAATGCCCTGACTTCCATGTAAGGTTGAACTCATTGTTTTATTGAGGTGTATTGACTCCATAAGCCCAATGGATAGTAATTAAAAGTGTTTTAACCATTCATATTTTCACAGTTGTTTTACAAGAGTTAGCCATCTTATCTATAATTAAAATCATTAACCCTTTTGAGAGAGCCCTCTCAGGTTGAGGAGGCTAAGCCTCAGCCTAAAGTAGGTTTGAAACAGTTACTTGCAGTCTTCCTGGTCTGCAGCCTTCCAGGGTCTGATTTTGAGATAACAGCTTGGAAGGGAGCAAACGAGCAAAGATACATCACAAGCTGTAAGGTAGGTGAACCAACAATCCAAAGTGATGGTTAAACGAACAACACATCTCAATAAGATACATACATACATATATAGAAAGAGTCCATACATACATGCATAAGCAAGTAGATACATATATTGTTAGTGCAACCAAGACAACTGAAATAAAATAACAACATATGCATGAAACATGTTGGCTCTGTTATATTAAGAGTGAAAGATCCAATCATATAATACATCCATGACCAACCACTAGTTCCAACACCGGAACATTACATTCACTGCTGCCTGCTCCTCCAAAGAGATGTACTAGTTCTGCACTGTGGAGAAGCCAAGGCTCATTACAATACACTTCAAGCTTTCTCTAAGATACTCCTATAGGAAGTTTGGCCACCAAAAGTCCGTACAATGAGTTATGAGGTTCTATAAATAGAAAAGGGTGGGGTGATCCTTGACATTCCCCTTTGCGACTCTTCACCTACCTTCATGACTCTTCAACTACTACATGAATTTTACATTCAACCATTCACACTTGGTCTTTCACTTTTACAAGATGTTACATTACAATTCACATGTACCCATAGGAGACAAAATAGGCTTGAGCAAGCCATGCCAGACACTACTATGACTTAGAAAATTGTGGGAAGACCAACTCTTCGACATCTTCGCAATGATCGATGGTGGCAAAGTGATGCCAAACTTGGTAGTCCATGATGGTGTCCACGTGCTCAATGGTGACATCTTGTTGAAAGCGAATTCTTGCCTTCGTTGCATCCGGGTACATTGATCTGGCACCTCTATCCAACTCGTCTGCTAACATGTGCATCATGGTGTTGAGTGCAACTAGACCAACAACATACTTATGGATAGTTTCTGCGTTGGTGGCTACATGCATCAACTCGTCGAAGTACATGTCTAGCTCTGTTCGGACTTGGTTCTTTGACTTCGCTTCGGTGAGCATACTAATAGATGGGACCGCGTGCGTGCGCAAAATGACATCCAGGCTTCTGAACACCCATTTATGTGAAGCCTGCAAACTGGTGATGACCTACGAGAGTTCCTCATAGTTCTGGATCTGACTCTGGATGTGTGCCTTTAACTCTACCGCCTTGGGCTTCATCATATTCGGCAAATGCAATGGGGCTCCTTTGTATCTCATTGTCCATGTCTGCATGCAGTCGACAACAGTATACAAATTTGACAAGATGTGTGCTCTCCTAGCACAATGCTGCTACCAATCGTTGAGATGGATAACTACCTCATGCACGGTACCGAATTTGGAATACAACATCCGCATGACTATCTCAAGGGACAATACTTCATCCAATATCGCTCTCTTCAACTCTGCTCTGGCAGATGATGTGACCTGTTCTCCTCCCTGCTTGGCTGCTTGTAATTCCTTAGCCATTCGCTCGTTCTCTGCTATTAATAATCGAACACTCAATATGGTGGCTTCGACATATGATCTGGTAGCATCGGCTAATGGTGTTGGATGCCTGCACACGTCAGATATGATCACTCGTTTTGCAAACTACGTAGGAGATGTGTGGACATCTGGAGTAGGCACTCTACATGATTGCACAACTCTGTGTTGCGACTCGTCGAAAGATATGTTGTGCATCTCCGCTTCCGGATTGTCTTCAAGGATCTCTGTGTCTCCCTAATCGCTTGGGACTTGCTTTGCTTCCGAATCTGGTGAAGCTGGTGGGGTGATATCTCAGTTATGAGGCATGAGGTCAATATCCTATTTGGACTTTGGCTGCACCACATCCGTATCTATCTGCTCTAGCATCTGTTCAACCTCTTGAGCTAAGTCCTGCTCCTACGACTCCTCACCTTGTCTACTCTGTGCTAGCAGCTCA
Organism: Pinus taeda; assembly: GCA_000404065.3. Lineage (NCBI taxonomy): Eukaryota > Viridiplantae > Streptophyta > Pinopsida > Pinales > Pinaceae > Pinus > Pinus taeda. The sequence continues at coordinate 32,708 of APFE031429773.1, read as the reverse complement.
GATGAGTCGATAACCTGTATGGGTGCAGTTTCGCCAATCTGTGCATGTTGCACCTCCTACTGTGTCTCTCCCTGTTGCACTTCCTTCTCTCTTATGCATAACTCTTGTTCTTCGCAGAGTTGCTGCTTCAACTATTGCACCTCCTTTTTTGCTTCCTCTATCCTCTGTTTATCTCTTTGCCTTTGTGCATTCCTCTTGTCACATTGTCACCTCTTAGCCTCAATCTCCAAAGAGGCTTACATTACTAGTGGATCTACTTTGAACTTGCAGATTTGTTCTGCCTTTGCGCTGTCATCAACCGTTCTCTTGCCTTTGTCATGCGCAAGCCTGTTACCCTATGCTGTTGCTAATGATGGTGCTTTCCTAGATGCTGCTTCGCTAACCATTCCACAACATGCCGACCGGTTCATTGAGTATGGAGAAGCTGTGACAATATCTCCATGGGTCTTCCTTAGCTTAATGACACGCCCCATGGGTCCATAGAAATTTCAGTCTCACACAGTGGTCCTTTACAAAGCAATGCGGGTCATACGGATTGAAACTTTTGGTGTTGAAAGTAAATCTTTTGAACTCTTATGTCTCGTCATCAGCATGCTCGAGATTCTGAATCTCGTATAACCCGATCCGCAAAGGAAGAGCGGGCCAATGTGCCTTCTTCTTCTTGTGCAGTCTAGCTGACAACCTTGTCGAGATGTGATATGACACTTCCACTAATCTGGCACCTTTGTCCAACTCATCTTCTAACACTCACATCATGGTCTTGAGTGTAGCGGAACCAACAACATACTTATGCTATCTGCGCTGATTTCCAAGTCTACATTGGTGGCTACACGCATCAACTCATCGAAGTACATGTCCAGCTTTGTTCGGACTTGGTTCTTTGACTTCGCTTTGGTGAGCATACAATTAGATGGGATCACATGCGCGTACACAATGACATCCAAGCTTCTGAACACCCGTGCATACGAAGCCTACAAACTGGTGATGAGCTGCGGGAGTTCCTCATAGTTATGGATCTGACTTTGGATGCGTGCCTTCAACTCTACTGCCTTGGGCTTCATCATCTTTGAAAAATGCAATGGGGCTCCTTTGTATCTCATTGTCCATGTCTGCATGCAGTTGACAACAATATGCAGATTTGACAAGATGCGTACTCTCCTAGCACAACGCTACTGCCAACCGTTGAGATGGACAACTGCCTTATGCATGGTACCGAATCTGGAATACAACATCTGCATGACTATCTCAAGGGATGATACTTCATCTAGTATCACTCTCTTCAACTATGCTTTGGTGGATGATGTGACCTGTTCTCCTCCTTGCTTGGATGCTTGTAATTCCTTAGCCAGTCGCTCGTTCTCTACTATCAAGAATCAGACACTTAAGCTGGTGGCTTTGGCATATGCTCCGGTAGCATCGGCCAATGCTATTGGATGCTTGTGCACATCAGATACGATCAAATGTTCTGCAAACTATGCAGGAGATGTGTGGACATCTGGAATATGCACTTTGAGCTATTGCAAAACTTTGTGTTGTGACTCGTCGAAAGATATGTTGTGCATCTATGGTTCCAGATTGTCTTCAAGGATCTTCGTGTCTCCTTGATCACTTGGGACTTGCTCTGCTTCTGGATCTGGTGAAGCTGATGGGGTGACCTCTCGATTATGAGGCATGAGGTCAATATCCTATTCAGACTCTAGCTGCACCACATCCGTATCCATATGCTCTAGCATTTGTTCAATCTCTTGAGCTAAGTCCTGCTCTTGCGACTGCTCACCCTGTCTGCTATGTGCCCGCTACTCGGATGAGTCAATAACCTGTATGGGCACAATTTTGTCAATCTATGCATGTTGCGCCTCTTGTTGTGTCTGTCCCTGCTGCACTTCCTTCTCTCTTTTGCGCAGCTCCTGTTCTTCCTAGAGTTGCTGTTTCAACTCTTGCAACTCCTTTTCTACTTCCTCCATCCTCCATTTATCTATTTTTCCTTTGTGCATTCCTCTTGCCACGTTGTCTTCTCATATCCTCAATTGCCAAAGTTGTTTGCATTACTAGTGGATCTGCTTTGAACTTGAGACTTTGTTCTGCCTCTGCGTTGTTTTCAACCTTTCTCTTGCATTTGTCATGCGCAAGTTTGTTACTGTATGTTGCTGTTGATGATGGTGATCTCTTAGATGTTGCTTCACGCTACTTCGCTAACCATTCCACAGCTATATCGACTGGTTCATTGAGCTTGGAGAAGTTGTGACAATATCTCCACGGGTCTTCCTTAGCCTAATGACACGCCTCGTGGATCCATGAAAATTGCACTCTCGCACAATGGTCTTTTACAAAGCAATGCGGGTCATACGGAGTGAAACTTCTAGTGCCGAAAGTAAATCTTTTGAACTCTTCCGTCTCGGCATCAACATGCTTGAGATTTTGTATCTGGTATAACCTGATCCACAAAGGAAGAGTGGGCCAAGGTGCCTTCTTATTCCTGTGCAGTCTAGCTGAAAACTCTGTCAAGATGTGATACGATACTTCTTGCATGACGAGTTTGTCCATGGAAAACTTTGGTAAAACATGCAGATGTTTCTCTGCACTGTACATCTGTATGAAGGTGCCAAGGGGTGAGGCATACCAATATGCTATGTCGATCAATGCCTCCATTTATGCCTGCGACATGCAAGGTTGATCCTGTTCAAATATCATTTTATACACCGGGGTGACAAAGTGGTTTGACAACTATGTGATGACTCCGCGGAAGCTGCATTCGGAGAACAATCTACAATAAGTGTGCACAATGGTTTCCGAAGGTGTCCATGCCTACTTCAAGCCTGGGAATTGCTGACGGGCACAAATTGCATCCAGTATGTATGCAGACATGTATATCTATGCTTGTTGACCTTTGGGCAGATGTCAGGCTCTTTTCACTTGTTCCTTCAACCTGAGAGCCAACATGTCAGACTAGTTGCATGGTCTTCCTTCGTTGGCTAGTTGGTCTAACGTAATCACTTAGCTCTGCGGGAAGGTCTTGTGCTCTCTTGGCTGTATAAGCGGCATGCAAAGATGACCAAGTACTGATATGCCTTCTGCAGTATCTTCTTCTTGTAAACCAGGCTGGGTGTTGTCCTGAACTTGGTTGGCTCTTTCACCCAACTCTTCAAAATATCTCTAGAGTTTTCTTTGCTGCGCGTGCTGAAGGGTTTCTCCATTGTGATCACTTGCTATGGTAAATGATACATCTCCTGATGGTTCTTTGCCCTAAAGGTAGCAAGCTCTATCCCGCTGACACTGCTCAACATCATCGTCTTATCATGTTCGCTCATGGAAACGCAGGATACCTGCATGCAATCCGATACAAGCCAGATTTGTGGATATTGACATATACCCTGCGGTCTTCCATATCTTCCTTGAATGTGCCTGAGAATGTATCATTGATGTCTTGCCATTTCAAAATGATGTGTCGGTCTATGACTAGCTTGGTGTCTTCGTAAGCGGGCAGGCCCATAGACACTTGTTCAACTGCATTTCCAGTTTCACTTCAAACGGTGTCCTTTGACCCTGCTCTCTTGGAGGCCATTGTACCTGTACTACTAAGAGATGGACAAACACCTTTGATACCTGGAGACATAACAACACTCATGGCAAGCAATCTATTAGTTAAAAACCAAAACAGATTTGAGGACTAACATGCAACATATGTGGGTGACTAGCAGTAAATATTGCACAATTTTCACTTGGGGGCCAGGAGACTGGTTGGCAAAACTGCGCCCACAGTTCGGGCTGTCAGGAGGCTGACTGACTACTGGAACTGCACAAAAATAGTTTGCCTATTAAGGGCTGAAACTGTGCAATGCACAATTTCAGTCAGCAAGAGCATGCATGCCCAGAAATTACATTGTGCAATTTTCTGGGTCAACAGGGCACTGCCTCCCAGAGTTGCGCAATGCAAGTGTGGAGGTAAGTGCTGGCTAGGATTGCGCAATTTCTTTCTGGGTGAGGCAAGGTTTAGGCCAAGGCAGTCTAGACCCGCCGATGGGTGACTAAAAACATGAAGAGGTTTGAATGCATGGTGAGACTGGATGTAAGCAAGAGTGAATGATCATGCATGCGAACAGTAAATGCAAGATTCAGAAAATGGGAAAACATGCATGTGTGTGAAATGAGTCGCCGCAACTGCAACCGTCAGTGCAAAAACAATGTCATGCATGCGACAACAGTGAGATGCAAACAAAAACTAAAATGATGCTTCTACAAGCTAATATACATTAAAATGACAGCAAACGTTCAACAAAACCAAGCAAACAACATTCGTAGAAAGCGAAATACGCAAAGTGACAGAAAAGCAGCAAATAACATGAAAAATAGACTTACCCAGAAAAGGCTGATTTGAATGTGTCGAAGACTCCTAGATGCATTGTGGGATGTAAGAGTTCCAAGATCGATGTGAGGAATGAGCTCTGCAACATCAAATAAATAAGTTTGAGGCTTATGACGCGCATGCCACAAATCTAGGAAAAAGTGACACTTGGAGGGAAGTTTCTAGAAAAATCTTTAGATGTAACCTCCAGCTGCTAAAAATAGATCCCTAAAATTTAGGGATGCTTTTTGCATGTTGCTTTTGCTATTTCGGAAAAAAGCAACCCATGCATGAAAATCAGGATTGTTCGGTCTCGGAGGGAGCTGATCAACCTAAAGGCACATGCAACAGTCTGCAAGCCTGGGAGAGGGATTTGCACAGTTTCTGGGCTGAGCAGGGTTGGTTGTCCCTCAGGCATTGCGCAATTTCTGGGGTCAGTGGGTCACTACCTCCCAGAATTGTGCAATTTCTGGGGTCAGCAGGTCACTGCCACCCAAAATTGTGTAATTTCTGGGTTGAATCCCAGTGACTAGCTAGATTGCGCAGTTTTTTGAGGGAGGGCTACCTGGATGGATTGCGCAATTCTGGAGCCCAGCAGGCAGCTCAACAGGATTGCGCAATTTTTGGAGGGAAGTCTAGTTCCCTTCTAGAATTGCGTAATTTTTTGAGTGAACATCTCAGTGAGAAAATTGCCTAAGTTCGGAATGACAACCTGTGGTGGGAAACAAGCAAGTTGACATGCACAGGGTATCAAGCCTTTGAAACTCAGTTGAAACCTATGTACTTGACATTGCAAGACATGCTGCTAAGGATGGTTGGTAAGGAGGCTCCAAAACGAAGCTAAGGCAAAATTTTGGAGGGTGGTTATAGCCGCTACAACACTACCAAAGAGATCACTTCCTATTGGCTCAACCACAAACTCGCCTAACACCGAGAGTGTTGAGAGAATTGAGCCCGTCACCTCTCAGTAACAATGTTGCTTTAACGACAAATACTCGACTAGTTGAACTAACCTATATATATATATATAGATATAGATATGATCATCTCTAAGGTTTTAACTTCAAACATGATTGCTTTTGAAATTTCAATTCATTCTCATCCTCACGACCATACTTCCCATTTCTATTTCTATTTACTAATTAGTAATGTCTACATCCTCCTCCACCGCTGCCTCTACCTTTGCCTCCACCGCCTCCACCGCGCATCAAATATATTTAAAAGATTTGCCATAAGCCAAACGAGTACGCAAATCGAGGTGGGCAAAAATTCCCATTCAAAATCCAAATTAGTGGGCCCCACGGGACCCAACGAAGCGACAGAGATGCAGTGGGTGCATAACCGCGCATTAACCACGGTGAAGGGCTTGTTTTAAGGTTGTTTGCATATATATGCACACGAGACGCTTCAGGCTTTTCGAAACACCTGATTCATTTTCATCCTTTGAAATTTGTGTCGACCATCCCTTCCCATTTCTATTTACCGATTGGCAAAACCGCTGCATCCTCCTCCACAGTTGCCACCACATCCAACACTGCAATGGGTTCATCTTGTTGCATCCTTGCCTCAGACTCCGACTCCACCTCCACTGCACCATCCTCCCCCACGATTGCCTCCCCGTCGGCCGCGGAAGTGGGTGCATCCTACTCCACCAATCCATGTGACTCCACTGCTGCACTGGGTGATTCCACTAACGCCGGATCCTTCTCCACCGCTGCCTCCGCCTCCAGCGCCGCAGTGGGTGCATCCTGCTCCACCTATCCATGCGCCTCCACTGCTGCATCCTCTACCGCTGCCTCCGCCTACACCGCGGAAGTTGGTTCATTCGCCTCCACTACAGCATCCTCTACCGCTGCCTCCACTACAGCATCCTCTACCGCTGAAGTGGGTGCATCCTACTCCACCGATCCATGCGCCTCCACTGCTGTACGGGGTGCATACACCTCCATCGGCGCATCCTCCTCCACCGCTGCCTCCGCCCCCAGCGCCGCAGTGGGAGCATCCAGCTCCACCGATCCATGCGACTCCACCGCCGCAATGGGTGCATCCGCCTCCACCGTTGCCTCTGCCTTCACCGCTTCTCAGTCGTACCACGTTTTCATCAACCATAGAGGTGATGATGTCAAGGAAACCTTCGCCAGGTCTCTCTACCTTCGTCTTCACGACAAAGGTTTGAGGGCATTTCTGGATAAACCTGAAATGCAACCCGGATACAATTTCGTTGATCAAATAGAACATGCTATTAAAACTGCCACCGTCCATGTGGCGATCTTCTCTCCTAATTATGCTAACTCACCTTGGTGCTTAGATGAACTCGTATGGATGTTGCAGTCAAATACTCCTATTGTCCCTGTGTTTTACCGTGTCACGCCTGCTGACCTTCGGTGGACGACGGGAAAGTATGCTGAAAGCCTAAAACAACTGGCAGGGAAGACAAATGATAATGGGACGCCGCGACATGACTCCAACACCATTGAAAATTGGAGAAAAGCACTTTCTAGTGTTTCATACTATCACGGTTTCGAGTTGGAGAAGCGCAATGGGTGAGAACTCAGCCTTGACTTTCTCTATATGGCAGTATTTTATTTTTGATAAATAGACAAACGTTTATCTCACTAGTTTTATTTATTTTCTTGTCAATAACCAGTGAGGAGTTGGGTTTGGAGCTGCTAGACAAGGTAGTTGAATGTTTGTCGAAAATGGTGAAAAAACCAGACCTGTACGTGGCCAAATATCCAACAGGTTTGGATGACAAGATGTCAGACTTTGAGAATACAGTCCTGTTGCAGCAACCGGAAAGCGGAAAACCTCAGATTGTGGGGATCACAGGGTTAGGTGGAGTAGGAAAATCAACATTAGCAAAACAGTTCTTCAATAGGAAGAAATCAGATTATCCTAAATCCTGCTTTTTAGCTGACATCAAAGATGGGTCTTTAACTTTGCTGCAGACACAACTTTTGAAGGATTTGGCTCGAATCGATAAGCCAATACACAGTGTTGATGAAGGTAAAGGGATGCTCATTGAGCATCTCAAACCTTCTAAGTCTTTGACTCGATCCCATAATCCAGTAGACGGGGTTGATGCAGCTAAAGAGATGCCCACAAAGCATCTCGAATCTTCTAAAACTTTAATAGTTTTAGATGACGTAGACCATGAGGATCAGGTCACAGCATTTTTGCCCCTTGAAGCCCTTGATTTCCTTGCTGGGAGTTTAATATTGATTACATCTAGAAATAGGGATGTCCTCATAACAGCAGGAGTGGCAATACCATCAATTTATATGTTGACTGGGCTTAACGCAAAATACTCGAAAGAACTCTTCTGCTCCCATGCCTTCAACCAAGCCTATCCGCCTCAAGTGTTTCAATCTCTTACAGATAGGTTTGTAAAATATTGTAATGGATTGCCCTTATCATTGAAAGTGATAGGGGCACATCTTTACGGCAAAAAAGAGATATCAAAGTGGGAAGACGAACTGGGGAGTCTTCCCAGTGAGGTAAAGGGAAGGCTCAAAATTAGTTACAATGCCCTCGATCCCCAGGAACAACAGATATTCCTAGACATTGCATGTTTTCTCAGTGGACAAAACAGAGATACAGCCATAAACATATGGAATGCATCAGGCTGGAAAGGTAACCGGGGTTTTCAAAATCTACAGGATAGATGTCTCGTGGAAGTGGACAGTTCGAATTTGATCCATATGCATGACCATCTGCGAGAATTGGGAAGAGAAATTGGGGAGAAAACGTCGCCTTTTCGTCTTTGGCGTTGGACAGAGGACGTTATTGATTATTTATCGCAGCAACCATCTGTAAGTGTTCAGTAAATAAATCATTTATAGATTAATTGTTCAATTCATAAAAGTTTGGATCGGTTTTTAGTTCATTGTACTTTCCAAAAATAACCATCGTTTTAATTCATCGTCTTTTTTGACGATCGTTTTTCAAAAAGGGTCAGCTAATGGTGCGGGGACTTAAGATGGATCGAAGGGATTATGATAAATATGGTGATTATGTCTTGGGCCGTATTGGCACGATGAGGTTGCGAATTCTTGATACTGAAGATGATGTTATGGAGCGCATATTGGGGAAGTTGAAGTCGCCAGATATGGAACGCATCTTATGGTTGCGTTGGAAAAACTGCTCTTCTTTGCCTTCCTCGGAGTCCGTGAAAAATTTAAGGCATCTAGATGTGTCTAAGAGCGATCTCAATACATTGTGGCAAACTAAAAACCAATCACAGGTAATAAGAAATTTGTTGTGTTATCTTGGTATGTGTGGGCGATATTAATAATATCGTGCCACGAGTCACGACGTCTCAATAGATATCAAACGTCGTCTTTTTTGGAGATTGAACCGCCAACGGTTTTCTAATATCTTTTTGTCGTTGAACCTTGAATATTTGCAGGTACCTTTGCACCTGGAGGAGTTGATAACAGACAGTTGTGTGAAATTGAAGAGCATATCTGGATTGGAGCATACACCGAAGCTTCGGCTGCTAAGTGTCAGATGGTGCTGTGAGCTGGAAGAGCTAAGTATGAAAACATTGACTTATTTGGAGGAGTTTTGGTCGCACCGCTGTGTGAAGCTGAAGGGCATAAGGGGGTTGGAGCAGTGTACAAAGCTTCGAAAGTTCAATGTTGGTGCGTGCTCAGAGCTCGAAGAGCTGCCGAGGATGGAAACGTTGACCTCTTTGGAGAAGTTTCACGCATGTGATTGTGTGAAGCTGAAGGGCATAAGGGGGTTGGAGCAGTGTACAAAGCTTCAGGTGCTCTGTGTTGGTGGGTGCTTAGTGCTCGAAGAGCTGCCGAGCATGGAAACGTTGACCTCTTTGGAGAAGTTTTACGCATATAATTGTGTGAAGCTGAAGGGCATAAGGGGGTTGGAGCAGTGTACAAAGCTTCAGGAGCTCGATGTTCATGGGTGCTTAGAGCTCGAGGAGCTGCCGAGGATGGAAACGTTGACCTCTTTGGAGGTGTTTCGCGCAAACCGCTGTGTGAAGGTTAAGCGCATAAGTGGGTTGGAGCAGTGTACAAAGCTTCAGGAGCTCGATGTTGGTGGGTGCTCACAGCTGGCAGAGTTGCCGAGGATGGAAACGTTGACTTCTTTGGAGAAGTTTCACGCATGTGATTGTGTGAAGCTGAAGGGCATAAGGGGGTTGGAGCAGTGTACAAAGCTTTGGGAGCTCTGTGTTGGTGGGTGCTTAGTGCTCGAAGAGTTGCCCATGATGGAAACGTTGACCTCTTTGGAAAAGTTTTACGCATATAATTGTGTGAAGCTGAAGGGCATAAGGGGGTTGGAGCAGTGTACAAAGCTTCAGGTGCTCGAGGTTCATGGGTGCTCAGAGCTCGAAGAGCTGCCGAGGATGGAAACGTTGACCTCTTTGGAGGTGTTTCACGCAAACCGCTGTGTGAAGCTTAAGCGCATAAGTGGGTTGGAACAGTGTACAAAGCTTCAGGGGCTCAGTGTTGGTGGGTGCTCAGAGCTCGAAGAGCTGCCGAGGATGGAAACGTTGACCTCTTTGGAGAAGTTTCACGCATGTGATTGTGTGAAGCTGAAGGGCATAAGGGGGTTGGAGCAGTGTACAAAGCTTCGGGAGCTCTGTGTTGGTGGGTGCTTAGTGCTCGAAGAGCTGCCGCCGAGGATGGAAACGTTGACCTCTTTGGAGAAGTTTTACGCATATAATTGTGTGAAGCTGAAGGGCATATCGGGGTTGGAGCAGTGTACAAAGCTTCAGGTGCTCGATGTTCATTGGTGCTCAGAGCTCGAAGAGCTGCCGAGGATGGAAACGTTGACCTCTTTGGAGGTGTTTCGCGCAAACAGCTGTGTGAAGCTTAAACGCATAAGTGGGTTGGAGCAGTGTACAAAGCTTCGAACGTTCCATGTTGGTGGGTGCTCAGAGCTCGAAGAGCTGCTGAGGATGGAAACGTTGACCTCTTTGGAGAAGTTTCACGCATGTGATTGTGTGAAGCTGAAGGGCATAAGGGGGTTGGAGCAGTGTACAAAGCTTCGGGAGCTCTGTGTTGGTGGGTGCCTAGTGCTCGAAGAGCTGCCGAGGATGGAAACGTTGACCTCATTGGAGAAGTTTTACGCATATAATTGTGTGAAGCTGAAGGGCATAAGGGGGTTGGAGCAGTGTACACAGCTTCAGGTGCTCGATGTTCATGGGTGCTCAAAGCTTCAGGTGCTCGATGTTCATGGGTGCTCAAAGCTCGAAGAGCTGCCGAGGATGGAAACGTTGACCTCTTTGGAGGTGTTTCACGCAAACCGCTGTGTGAAGCTTAAGCGCATAAGTGGGTTGGAGCAGTGTACAAAGCTTCAGGAGCTCAATGTTGTTGGGTGCTCAGAGCTCGAAGAGCTGCCGAGGATGGAAACGTTGACGTCTTTGGAGAAGTTTTACGGATATAATTGTGTAAAGCTAAAGAGTATAAGAGGGTTATGGCAGTTGACAAGGCTTAGAGTGCTAGATGTTCGTAGGTGCTTGGAGCTAGAAGAAGTGGAAGGTGTTGAACAGTGTACGTGGTTGGAGGAGCTCGATGTCTCTGGATGTCCCAAATTACAGTGTCTGTTGTGGGAGTAAGAGAAGGACGAGCTTCGCGGAGACTAAGGCATGCGTGCTAGTTACGTGAAAAGCCAAGCAAGAAGAAGCCGGAAAAGCGAAGCAAGCAGAAGCGGTAGTCATAATACTGGAAATTATATATGGCGTTGTTATTAATTGTTATTTCATAGAACGAAGCTTTTCTATTTACATGGTAATCTTAATATTTATCTAAATGAAAATAAACCAAAGCAACTGTACCATCTCAAAGCCGGGGTATATATGAATAATGTGTATGATGCGTTTGATAATTAGTTAAATCAAGTATGCATACAGTATACCAGCCAAATTACTGATTCATGTTATTTTTATTGACCAAGGATGCCAGTGCCCAACTACATGAAGCAGTTTACCCTCTACTCACTTAGCTTCACTTTCCTGCAGCTCACATCTAGCAACACCTATAGATGAGATAACAGATCTAATGCTCTTGTTTCTGATATAGCAACCAGTATCTGGGAGAATTGCTCCATGACCTGTTGTAGATGTTTGCATAGAGAAACACTCATCCCAGAGTACACTTATATTTATTTGGGAGGAGCCATCAATGTCATGACGAAAGACATCATGGAGAATTTAAATCTTCAAAGGATGTCAAGGCAAACCTCCATTGTTCTTCAAATGGTTGACAAGTCCACTATTAAGCCGAAAGGGATCCTAGAAGATGTGCTTTGATTATCAAAAAAAAATCCTAGATGTACTTTGATTATCAAAATTGCTCTAGAAGTGCCAAGCTGAGCTCATGACTACATAAGATGAACGACTCAGAATAACATATGAAATTCTCAATAGTACGAAAATAATCAAATTACAAGCATGGGAAGAAAAATTGAAAGAGTTCATAGAAAATCTTTGAGTTGTCGACCTCAAATTGTTGTTTTCTGCACAGCTTAATAGAACACATGGCACCATACTCTACTGGATGTCACACATCATTACTGCATCTATGGTTTTTGCAGGGTGTGCTATCATAGGTGATCCACTGTTAACTACCATGTCCATATTTACAGTCTTGCAATGTTCCATGTCATGCAAGAGCCAGTGAGAATGCTAGCTGACGTTTTGGCTATATTAATTCAAGTTAAAGTCTTCCTAGATCGTCTGGACAAGTTATTACAAGATGCTGAGCTGAGACAAGATGTTGTTGTGAGGAAAGCACTCGCTGGATGCCAGTATATCATCGAAATTCTTTAATGTATATTCAGTTGGGACCGGGAGTTTTCACTGCAAAAACTAACATTGAAGGGAATAAATCTGCAAATTAAAAAAGGGAGTCTTCACTGCAAAAACTAACATTGAAGGGAATAAATCTGCAAAATAAAAAAGGGAGAAAAGGTAGCAATTTGTGGCTCAGTGGGATTAGGGAAATCTTCTCGGCTATATAATATTGTTGGAGAAATCCCAAAAAATTCAGGAGATGTAAGTTGAACATAAACCATTCTTGAGCAGCACTAACCATTTATTAGTTCGACAAAATTTTAGATGCAGTTTCTTTGCTTTTTATAGTTTGTTTTGTGGCACATATATTTATATAGAAGTTCTTCCATAAACTTTTCATTGCACTGCGTGCAGGTTCAAGTATATGGTAGTGTTGCCTACTTGGCACAAACAGTTTGGATTCAGAGTGGGACTGTCAAAGATAACATATTCTATGGGAAACCAATGGACAAAATTCAGTACATGAAGGCAACAAAAGATAGTACATTAGACTAGGATATAGAGAGCTTTGCTCGTGGAGACATAATAGAGGATTTGGAGAGAGAATATTGAATATGGGTGGAGGACAAAAATAGAGGATTCAGTTGGCCGATGATACCTTTAGTGAAGTCGATGCTCATACAGCTTCAACTCTATTTACTGTGGGAAATCATTTTGTTCTGCAACTTGATTTTTTGGTTCTGTTTGAGTTGATTTTTTGCTCTTTGACATGGATAAAGGGAGTGTTGAACACTACCTGTCAACGATCCATAGCAGTACACCTTTTTTTCATAGAAAGAATAGCGTCAGATCGATGTGTTCGTGCTATACAACTATCATTATCAGGGTGACTTCCAAGATATTATGTAAACCCTTTCTGCATGTGTATAATGTAAATAATCTCAGCAGATCCATGTCATGTATGTAACGACCTAGGTAAATTTATTTTTCTAAGGACAATCTCCATTCTAGGAGGTTTTTTGTCTCACTGATCCATTTTTTGATGGTCGGCAGAGTTTTTCTTCAGTCTTACCCCAAAGATGGAATGGATTTTGTTGCTAGGATCTTAGGCGAATCTTAGTGTTCTATAGATCAAGCCTATGTAAAAGTAATTTGGGAATCCAAAGCTGGAATGGATTTTGTTGCTAGGATCTTAGGCGAATCTTTGTGTTCTATAGATCAAGCCCATGTAAAAGTAATTTGGGAATAATCTTAACTATTTGGTTAAGTTATTTTATTACAAATTGTTTGGTCTTCGGGATTATGTCTATGTCGCAGAAATGGGTAGTTTGTGAAGGTCTATTACATATGAGTTTCCATCCGACTTTTGAATCGTGTGCTTAGCAAGAAGCTCGTGTAATTTTTTTCCTGGATAATAAAGAAAGACTTTGGGGTTAAATTTAGTCAGTGTTACTTTTCATGGAAATGCTATAAGATGTATTGTTTTTATGTATAAATATTTTTTAACCATTGATGATAGCTTCTGAAGAGTGATTTGAGTATAAGTATCTTGCTCGGTCTCTTGCAAATAGAAAAATATTTTACAACCACTTCTCTCCATATGATATTTTCTAACTCCATTTCCTTAATAGCTTTAAATCCTTATTAATCCAGATCTATTAAGAAACGATAGATGGAGATTATACTAGCTCGGAGCCATATTATTCCAGATCTATTGGGTACATATCCATTTTTCTTGGCACTCGTAGTTCGAAACGATAGATAGAGATTATACTCCTTGCAGTTTGAAACGATGGATGGAGATTATACTAGCTCGGAGCCATATTATTCCAGATCTATTGGGTACTCAGAGATATCCATTTTTTTTGGCACTCCTTGCAGTTTGTGTTTTTGACCCTGCTAAAGCTTAAAAAAATCAAAATTTAACATAGCCATATCTAAAGTTGAAGTAAACTATGTTAGCATGTAATTCCAAAGTTAATGTGGATCTATACCAAACTGGTTGTTTTTATACTTTTTATTTTGTAATATACCCTGGAGCTATGCAAAACTAATTGCTCTTTACATGTTGTAATATAAAGACAAAAACACATACTCAGGGATCTTCTCCATCCCAGGGTATAGAACACCTCTTACAGTAGTTCAAACACATAATAGCTTGCGTTGCTCTTTTATAATGTACAATATGTTTTTCAAACAAATTGTTGAGGTTGAGACTTTGTGACATGGAGATAATTAAAATGCATTCATTAACACAGGTTGTGTTTCTTTCTTCTCTGTGACAAGATGATCCTAATTAAAAGAAGTAGCAAAAACCTAGTCAAAAGATTGTTCCTTGAATATTCAGAATTAAAAAAAAAAGCATTTCACACACAAGATCTTACTTTTCTGTGTCATTAAAAACAACATCTACTTCATCCGAATTATCTCCTTGAAACACTAGGGTGGCTTGTAACCCTTTAAAACATTCATTCTCTAAAATCTCAGGTACCATATAAATGTGCATGTTTTGTTACACAGCTCATTCCAAAAATAAAGTCGCAATCTTGTCACACAGAAATCCATTACGTTTTAATCTTTTCAAATTCTATTGCTGTCAAGTATGGGATGGATTCAAATAACAGTGAAGGTAATCCATGGGACAAACTGGACATATTTGCAATGTTACATGATACAATTCAATACCATTTCACTTACTTTCTTTGGCTCTGGATTTAAAATTCTCAAAGTCAGTATTTTTGCACTAGAAGAAAACCATGGGGGGCAGGTGAAATCAGCTTTATATACAGCAAGCCTAACGAGTTATTTTTTTTTAGTTTAAGGAAGCTTGTTACCAGGTGCAGTATGCATTAAGGCTAAATGTATGGCACGAGATATATTTGATTTGCATAGTTTGCTTGTTTAATGTAGTTTGATTTTCAATTATTACTTACATTGAAATGAAAGGTTGGGAATAGCCAAGAGATACACAAAGCTCCCCAGAGAAGTTGATCAAACAGGTCATCCTTGCAACTCGGAAAGATGGGTCTCTCTAGCCGGAAGAATGCTTTTCCAAAATTTGATCAAGATGCATACAAAATTTGATTCATAATTCCCTTCGTTCGGTGAAAGTTCCGGTTAACCCTATGGACATGAAGGGTGTATATTTGATTCCTTGCTCATGTGGGACACACTATATAGGAGAAACAGGGCGCTCCATCTAGCAAAGAATCTGCGAGCATGCAGCTGACCTGAGACATGGGAAAACAAAGTCTTCAGCCTTAGCAGAGCATGTGGACAAGACCAGGTATCATGTCTGTATTGAAGAGGCCAAGGTTATTGCCAAGGTAGCTCATTTCCATCATCGTAAGTTAAGGGAGGCTATAGAAATTAAAAAGAGGCCTAACAATCTCAACAGAGATGATGGATGGAAGGTAAGTAGGTGTTGGATCCCCGCCCTGTCTTCTTAGGGTTTCCTTTAGTTTTTCTCTTGTTCTTCGCCTCCTTTGTCTCTTTGTCGCCCTTCCAGGTTGTTTTCTTTCTTCGTATAGTAGAATCTCCTATATTATATATTTATTTATAGATATAGCTAACGAGCGACTGTACATTCTCCTTTTCTATTCATGAGTATTATCATTACGATTATCATTCTTCTTAATTTTGGATATATGCAACT
>APFE031429773.1:0-15357 GCA_000404065.3 Pinus taeda | reverse complement strand
ATTATATTTTAATCATGTGAATTTACTGAATTTATTAATTATAACATAAGGTTTTATTAAAAGTGAAATCATACATTGGTGGCAAGTGTAATGGCTTATCATTTATCTCTGTGAGAAATGAAATCTATCTTATAAATAGTCTAAGGGACAACCACGTACAACTCAAAATTGAGCATATTTTCTTGTGGAGTGATTTATTTCTATAAATATGACTAGAGTGAGGACAATGATTTTAGTGGTAATTCAAATATAATTATTGATCTCATAAACAATCATAAAACCTCATTTGATAGTAAGGTAGCCTACTTCATTGCAAGAATAAAAAAGGATACTCTTTAGTTTAATGATATCACCTTTTTCCAATGTCCTAAGGGGTCTAAATAGTACACCCTTGCCAATAAAGCCTTTAGATTGAATGAGGGGAGGCTAAGGAAAAAAGGGAATTTATTTCCAAGTTATGCTCTAGGTTCATGTCTAATGTCAACTATGAGTAGTGCCACATATCAAGCTCATTAAGCAAAATATGTCAAGACATCCATACTATCATAGTATAACCAAATGGAGGTAGGATTCAATGTGCATCACCCTTATGACATCGCCACACATGCTATAATTTATGTTTAGCCAATAAATTGAACCTTGTAGAGTGTATATGTAGGAGGAAAAATGTGGGATTATGGATTAGAGCGCAAATGCTTTGTCCAATGAGGAGGATCGGTGATGGTCGACTCTGGTTCAATTGGAATTTTGGGAAGCGTTCACTTTTGAACTCTATTGACAATTCTTTGTATTTTCTTAGTGGTTTTGGATTAGTCTCTCATGGTTACTATCTTGGTTAGGTGCTATGTTTTGGTGTTTGTTTGGAGCCCCTGGTTCACAACATTGGAAATAAGGCTCTTCAGTGATTCCATTTAAATCTAATTAGACTCTTGTTGAGGGAGGCTTTGAATTCCATTTTCCAAGTTTTGAACGATTTCAAGAAGGGAAAAGTTATGGACTTGTAGTCTACTTGAATTTTTTGTTGTTGCAAACTTGAGTTTTTCTGAAGTTTGTTTTAGTAGTTGACGTCGTGCAACACTCTCTTGCCTCCACTGTAGCGGCTTGGCCAACATGCACCTATTACAACTAAACAATGTCGCTTTACTTAAGGTTTGCCCATAACTTTTCCTTAAGCTACAATATGTCTAGTGCAACTAAGTCTTACTCAACCAACTCCATTCAATAGTAAGCATACTTTCAACTACGGCCTCTAAGAAATCCTAGCAATATGTTTTACTCTCAACCAATGTACAGTAATGTAAGGAGTTGTATCCAACAATCATAAAGAGTCCACAACACACACATATATATGTGGCACCCAAGGTAGATGCCTTAACTTTATTATATGAAGAATGCCGCAAATACACAATGAGGGAGTTGTAGCCTCATGCCTGCAACTCTCCTACAAATGTATAATGAATCTAAGGAAATATTGCCTTCTTCATATTATCCAATAGATGTGCGCAATCTAACCCTTGAAGCAACCACGTGCCTACCTCTTGCAAGTCCTATCTTCTTTTTCTTCTCACTTAGCCAATGTAGTTCACCCGAATGTGCTAACCTTGAACTACACAATCATAGGGCTCCTTTACACTCTTGGTGAATGACTAACAACTTGCATTGGCTTAGCATTTTTCAAGCTTCCCCCTTTTATATGAGAGATTCCTAACACTTGCAAGTCCCTTTACCTTAAGGTGGACCAAAGTACCATTCTTCAAATTTGGTAGCCTTAGTGATATATTTTTGGTGACTTATGAGACAATTAAGATGATATACTATCATGTAGGATAAGAGAACTACGAATGTCTTGTCACATAGGATGGAAGACCAATAAGGTGTTACATAGTGGGCTTCAATGGAGGATGATGCGACTTGGAAATTTGTGATAAATTGTGTGTTTTCCATGGTAAGGAAACTTTATTGATCAATACATTAAGGATATGTGAACACTTAATGATGGAGGGGCATGATCTTAATTGAGTATCACATATCAATCTAGATGGATGATAACATGGCCTGACATTGAGAAATTAGTTTCTTAAGTATGCTCAGTTCAGGGGACGTGAAAATAGGTTGTGTATGGTTGGTTGGTGATGATGAAAACATTTCATATGGTGAAACTTGCACGGTGACATTTCACACAATTGAAGGTTCCTAGCTTGGTTTTGGTTATGTTGATTAGGCATATTCCCAATAATACAAGTGGTTGATGGTCATGCCCAACTAGGAAGGTCAAATGGTGTTGCATGATGAATAAGCTTCCTGAGTGGTATGGGATGCTCAAGTGGAATACAAAGTTTACAAGAAACTTGGATTGGTTGCCAACAACTAGTTTGTTCTCCTATATGTGGTATGTTATCTCCGACCTGTGGTGTATTTTCTCTCTTGGGTTGGCATTTTGACTTGTTTGTGAATACTCAATGTGCTTATTATTGAAAAGGTGTAGCCCACCATATTGGAATTGTTTTTCAGGCATTTATTGTCTACTTTTTGGGCATATGTGGAAGATTTAGAATATGGATTACATGTAAATTCAAGAAATGCATTCAGTATTGTGCTATTATGAATATTTTTATCAATGGTAACAAGATATCTATATTCTTGGTGACAACTAAGGCACATAATTAAAAACTTCAATGCATATCCTAAAATGCAATGGTCGTGGACACCCTTGTGCAACCAAAATGAAAAATCCAATTTTTAGAAGTTGAATGCTTAATATTAAATAATATGGTTAGTAATCTCAAGTAAAGTTCCCACTGAGTTACCTCCAACTACAAAATTTTAGGGAATTATACCCCTAATAATCTCATGGAAGAGGAAACAATTTAGAAAATGATTGAAGACATAGACTTGGGAAATCGAGGATCAAGATAAGGCACTCAACAAGATTTTTTTATAAGTATTTCATGTTATTGAGAGCAACATTAATATTAGGGGTCGTTGTTGCACATAATGCCTAGGCACTGCGACAACGACTCAGATCAGGGGCTGTCACCTTGATCCCCAATCTCTCTATTTGAGTTATCTCCCAATAACGGACTAAGGGGGTAGACCTTATGGAAATGGAATGAGGGAAGATTAATTGGGAACCAACCAATCTAGGAGACACAGTTAAGCAACCAATACTTGTTTAGATTGTGTAAGATTTTGAAGGATTCAATTTGATATGAGAAAAATGATACCAATGCCTTGTGGAGTCAACTATCTTGCGAATGAAATAAAGGCCAAGTAATGGATGGGAAACTGTTACTAAATGATTCAACTATCTTATATGCAAATGCAAAACTTAAAATTGTGAAATAAAGGGACTTGGTTAATTTTAATTAGATGCCTGCTCTAAGTTTGATTCCTCAATGGTGAAAGGAGTGCCTAAAATATGAGTTATTTTGAGGTATGTCGCGAGTGTTGTTTAACTTAAGGCTTAGAAAAATGATCTTAATGTGAAAACAAATACTTATACCAACAATGTAAAATATGAAGCCTACACAAGTAATTACTGAAAACACAATAGGAAACCAATGTAAATTGCTAGAAATAAAATACTTTATATTCATAAATCCATTTGTATGAGGTACTCAATCAGAGATCATTAGATGCATAAGTAAAACTAAATTAGTCTTACTTGAATGAGCATGTAAAAACAAATGCACTTCAGGAATTAAATTAAGTGTTTAAACTCATATCACAACAATTAGGTGCAAACTTTGAAATGTCAGTTCTAGTAATCTTCTCTTAAAACAAATGGAAATGCAAACAATTTATTTTAAACCAGTGATCATATCACCATTCAAGATTTAGATTATTTTCTATGTGTAACAACAGAAACTTCACATGACTAACTGATAACTAACAATTCGATTTTTTTTTGGGTTTAACAATTTCCAATCTAGTGATGCATTCGATCTTAAAATTTAGAAATAAATTATTGAAAAAGCAGTGAAAAAATATTCAGAAATTTGTCAATTACCCTGCAAAAGTTTATGAAGATAATTCTATTTCTGAAATGTACTCGAGTAAAAGATGCAAACTAAATTTGTTTGTCAAAATTCAGCTAATTGAAACTCTATGCCAGTATTAGTGTCGCTCTCAATCAGATCAATGAAATGGGGTAAGGGTTTAGAGGATGTGCACTGGTCAACCCTTAGGGGCTTGAAGTTCCTTGGAGATAATCTTCCCAAATCACTGAAGATCTTTAGATCCAGAAAGAATTTTGTTTTGAGAAAATTTTTTGTTAAATTTTTGTTAAATGTTTTAGGGATTTTTTGTCAAAATTCTTTGGAAATTTTAGGGAAAAAATTAGTGAAAAAAATTGGTGAAAGAGGGTGAAGGAAGAGAGGATGCAAGGATGAGGGCTGAGAAGGAAAGAACATGAGGCCGAGAGATGGAGATGGCCAACACGAGGAAGGAGGCCAATAGGGAGCTTAGGGTCGAGAGGCTTGAGGGTGAGGGCCGAGGAGGTAGGGGATCAAGGGTTGAGGGAGGAAAGGAGGATAAGGCTGAGGGATAAGGGAGATGAGGGACACCGTAAGGAGGGAGGCCGAGGGGAAGTGAGGGAGATCGTAAGGGAGATGGCCGAGAGGAAGTGAGGGAGAAGAGGCAATGAGAAGGGAGGATATCATGAGGGAGAGGGAGAACGAAGGAGCAGGGGAGCCGAGGGTAGGAGCTAGAGGGATAAGGGAGGTCATGAGCTAGGCCGAGAGGGAGAAAGGAGGAGCAAGGGAGGCCATGACCTAGGCCGAGAGGAAGAAAGGAGGAGCAAGGGAGGTGGTGAGTTAGGCCAAGAGGATAGAGGGGAAGGAAATGAGCTCAGAGAAATAAGGAGGTGAGGGGTGAGAGGAAAGAGAGGGGGTCAAGAGCTAGAGATGGCCAGTGCAGGGCCTCTAGGCCCTAAAAATTTTTGCCCATGATCTTTCGTAATATTTGCAAAACCCGAATCGAAATATTACAAGCTTCATTTTTGAAAATTTTCTTTGATCTGCAAATAAAATGGAGATCATATCTTGCCCTCTATAGCCTAGATCTATTTCCAAAATCCACAAAAATTGTTGGCAATCTTTAGATATGTTCCTGCACAAACAAAAGATAGAAAACCCCAAAACATGTATATACAAAAATATGAAATACCTAAAACCCCAGTGAATTAAAAAATTTGAATCTACAATAATATTCTACAGATCTAGTAGATCTGAGGAGTATGAGTCCAACTCTGCTCCTAGATCTGCAGATCAAAGCCCTCTATTAGCCAGATCTAAACAATTTTGCACAAATTTATAAATAAACTAGAAATTTTAAAGAGGCACAAGCCTAGAAAACCATGCAAATAAAATATTTTGTAAGACGACTTCAAAATTGAAAAATAGTAGGCTCTTTAGATTCTGTAATCTGAGAGTCAGTTGGTCCAGTTGAGGACTTCTACAAACGCCCAAATCCTGAATAATAACTTCTGTACACTTTGATATGATTGTTAGATTAATAGAGATTCAAAACAATCATAAAATCATCAAGAAATGGAGATGCTTGCTAGTTCTATCAAATCAAAATGATATTTTAGAAACCTAGAAATCTGTGCAAGATACCTATGCACAGATCAATCTTCAAGGGCTATTATTAAGCAAATACAAATAAAAGAAACAAAGTATTAAGAGCAATATTACACATATATTTGAAAGAAGAATGCCACGTTCTGAAACCCCAAAGTATTTGTATTTTATTAACTAGAAAAAAGTTACAAGAGCTTTTCAGAGCAAGTACACGATTCAATGATTGAATCCAAATAATGGAGAGTTACCTCTAATTTATAGATAAATTCTCCAACTGCTAAATGGCTTGATCCCCGTCAAAGTAATCTTGACTGTTGATGAAGATCTAATGAACTTTTAATCATTACCGTCGAAATTAAGTTATTTTTTAAAGGAAAATCGAATTTCACTTTTAAGTTCCTTTTAATTAACTCAAAAATGATTATTTTGAATTAATTATCTTAAAAAAATGACCTTGAATTAACTGCTAAGGCCCAGGGGTCCAAAATATCTTGAAATTTTCAATATTCCCTTGGTCAGGGACCTCCAAAAATTAAAAACTTTAATACCTACGAATTTTAAATGTTGGAGAATTTAATTTTTCCTAGGACCTAAATTAATTAAATTCATGGCTTATCCACTAAAATTTATTTTAGCCAAAAAATTTAATTACTTGACTCATGAAGGGATTAATAAATTTTCCAACCCTCTAATATTTTAGCATTATATCTAAAATATTATTTACATGAAATATTACATTCTAACTCGTGAAGGGGGAACACCCGTTCGTTATAGACCCTCTATAAGTTACCCATTTCTGCGACTCAAAATATGATCTAGTAGGCTAAGTGACTTGTAATAAAATAATCTAACCAAATGAATAGAATTATTCCCAAATCACTTTTACAGAGACTCGATACATAACAATAAGACTCATCTAAGATCCTGACGACAAAATCCACCCTAGCTTTGGGGTGAGGCTGGAGGGAAAACCTTTGCCGATCATCCATGTTTAGAAACACACATGAATCATTGAGGCAAAAAACCTACTAAGATAGAAATCATCATTAGAAAAATAAATTTACCTAGGTTGTTACATACATTTGTCTTATTAGGATCATTTACATTACAAAATGCAGAATGGGTTTACAAAATTCCAGTGTACATATAACTGATAATGATGAATATGTGAATCATCTGAGTGCTCGGACATGATGGAAGCCATTGTGCGGAAAAATGTATAGCTATGGGTAGTTGACATGGAGTGGTCAACAAAGGTCTTTTTTAAAGTTTATACTAGTTGAAAATTTTGAAATCCTCTTTGAAGGATGTTTTGGATCTTTTTGTACACGACACATCTACACAACAATTACATTCTTGGGGAGGTAGGTGAGGGAGGGGTGATTTTTAGCCCAAGAGGAAACATTTAAATACCATTCTCTTGGAACCTAGGCTTAGAATCCAACAACCAACCCAAAACCTAGCCGAAACCTATGTCCAGTACTTAGGACTTACTATCACCTCATCATTTGATACCCCTAAGCTCATCATCATGGGAGATTACAAAAATACAATTTAATACCTTTAATTAGGTACTCTCCCCTCCGAGCCTAGACTGTGCTTGATTTCCCATCCTACATACTCACACCTTTCTTACTTCTCTCTTGTTTCCTTTTAACATGTCCTCCATCTTAGTAATTCCCTTTTTGATCAACAACCCAACCTATCCATCCAAGAAAAAAAGGAGACCTCTTAGTCAATGGTCATTGTCATGCCCTCATAATTTCATGATGCCCCCCACCTATTACTTAGCATTTTCACAATCTCCATGTGGCCTCAGTCTATCATATATTGCACATGAGTATAACATATCTATCATCTCCATGTATTAATACCATATCCTAACCTCTCTACTAAACATCTCCTATCCTCTTTTTGGCACCGGGGTGGGATTTCCCTTGCGCCAACAGATCCTAAGGTTAGTCCTTTCTATCATTGCAAGGCAAGGGGCTCTATGAATATGGGATTGGAAGTAGTGGCTTGAATTGATAATAAGACTCTACCCAATGTTTGGCATCACTTTTGTTTTGCCTACAACTCCCCCTAGTATATCTTACTCTCTTTCTGCTATAAATATTAACATCACACTTTGACGCTCCCACTCCCCTAAGTCATATTAAGGAGGTGTGTTTAGAAATTTTCACTTCTTTCATCAACCTTGCATCCCACTTTTGAGGTATCACCTTCTTCTACTCACCAAGATATTTCCAACAATATAAATTTCATTATAATTTGAGCTCGAGGCACCAAGATATGGTCCTTTGATCAATTCCACAATTTGTTATGTAAACAATCCATAAAACTTACACATGGCTAATGATGTAGCACGAGTCACCTAAAGAGAGTACCTAATCAATCATGGCCACATTATCCAGTGTCTGCATACATTTGTGAAACCACGTTGCAATGTACGAGATTCGACAATGGTGAGTTAGCAAGGTTGGATAATAGGGTGTTCGACCATTTGGAATGTGATGGAGTTAATTCCTCCCAAAGGACCGAAAACCACACACCAACATTCATGCACATGGCTTGTCCACGTTGTTCTCAAGTGACTGGGGTGTTGTCCAACACCATTGTTACGATGGATCGAAAACCACAAATTGGGTTCTGAAATTGGCATCCACACAACTCTACGCTGTTGAATACGAAGTCCACATTGACTTACTCAAACTCAAAACTTGCATCCATTCTTATGGGATTACTATGGGTCAAGATCTCACTTGATTTCTACAGGAGAGAGGGCGTTTATTCTCGATTTATGAGGTATGTTATGGCTGCAAGGTTGATGCTCTTCTCGTCAATCATTGGTCCAAACATGGATGGCCCTTCTGCGTGCAACCTTATTTGTCATTCACATGGACAAACATGTATCAAATCGCATGTTCCTTTACCATCCAAGGCAAGTTATGGGTTATTGTCACACAATTAGAGAACCCACACATTCAAAGCTGCCACGTGGATCCCCATACATGTGGCACAAACATCTTCTTCATCAATGGGGAGACCAACTCGATTGAACACAATTCACACTACGCTTATCACCATTTTTTAGTTATTTTTGCATGGTTAACCAATTATTGCAATTTCAACAATACATATTTACTGCAAATCTAAAATATGTGCAAGAGACAACATACAGATTTGGGAGGCTCACTAGTTTAATACTTTAATCATATACATATACAATATTTTACAATGAACATCCCTTAGGTTTTTTACATTAAAAGCAAAACCATGCTAAACCAAAACTTGGCCCCTTTAGGTCAATATTCAAAATTTCATCAATTCCCAAAATTCTGGAATGCTTGTCGATCTTTGAATTTTACACAAGATTGAAATCCCAAAATTTGGGCAGCCAAAAAATCCCCAAATTTACAACCTTGAATTTTGTCCCCAAAATTTAGCATGTGCTTCATTGTGTGCAACATTTCGACACTTGTTGTTTTCTGTCTCCAAGAAACCAAGCCTGCATACCCTTGCCTCATCGGGTAGGGTGTAGCCAACACTAAACATGTGTCATGATTGTCTGTACCTAACTCCGTGGTCGTTGACTACTCAGTTCATTCCAACTGTGGAATTCGCAGTATGAATCTCCTCCACCTACACATCCACAAACTATAAGGTGCATGCATCCACTCCAAAATATGTGTTAACTGGGTGGATCACCTCTTCACCTTCATGGAATTGTTTCATCTTCACTTGTTGATGTGTCAAACATTCCACACTCTTCTTGTTTGGCCAGGTCAATGCACCATGTAATCTGGGCCTTTAACCAAACCTGCTCGCTTCTGTGTTGCTGGTTGTATAATATGTATGTTCCACTGCGTCAATAATTTTCTCCCATCACATCCACTCATCACACAATATGACATCTAATCAACTTGTCACACAATATGCCATTGAATTGATGTGTTGCACCTGGTTTCATGATTGTGCCATCACATTGGTCATTCCACCTCATCGCATATTGATGAATCTCACATTTGGGTCATTCTCTTGTATGAAATGTCGACCAATTGATATATTGGGTGCCCATGTTGTGCGATCATGCCTATCATGTTGCAACTTAACATGGCACCCAACTCATCTCTAATATGCTTGATTACTCTTGTGCACTCGATGCGATCAAGGGTTGGAGGGCCTTACACCCACCCCACTCAAAATCATTGCAGTTTTTAGTAATCCTCCAAGTGGTGAACCCGACCTCCCAAAGTCACCAATTAAAATCTCCACATAAACTTGTCACCAAGTTCTAAAATCTGCTTGATCCAACATCTACATCCTCCACTAGAACCCCAAATATTTAATGGCACTACCCGATCAATCACTACATGCTGCAACCATCCCCATTGTCTTACTCCAAATGTGGCCATGCTACCTTGGAAGAACGTCTCCCTCCTAACTTTTTCAATGATGTCTCAAGTTGCAATTGTCATCGTATTGACCAAACTACCACTTGCACCCAATGCTACCACTGCTACAACATAAAATAATATAGTCTAAGCAACGAACTTCCATGACTCATGCTCCCATACTCCAACCAATTGAATATGTCATATCTCCATGCACTAACGACCCTCATGCTTTGGACTAATTGGATAATTAATCCAATCAACACGCCCAACTCATGGGAACACACATTCTCATGTCATCCTCAATCTTTTTTTCCTACACTTTCGTGATAATGCTTAACCTCAACCACTATCGTGACTGTCCAAACTCTATCAAGAAGTCCATCCATAGTGTCCAAGTGACATTTCTATGAACCATCACAAACATACTCATACTTGGGTGTATCCTATCCAACTGCCACTCCTTGGCCAAATCTATCCACTCCTCATTTTTTCCAAGATATGGAACACATTGCTCATCCTACATGTTAATATTGTTTTTGAAAATTTGTGACGTGTGAAAAATCCAACTTGCCCCGTCATCCTCTAATTGTATTGC
The DNA here is from genome assembly GCA_000404065.3 of Pinus taeda. Lineage (NCBI taxonomy): Eukaryota > Viridiplantae > Streptophyta > Pinopsida > Pinales > Pinaceae > Pinus > Pinus taeda. The sequence goes on along the minus strand of APFE031429773.1, from coordinate 4,783 downwards.
CCATGACCCCCAAGCCAAATGTGTCAAAAAATATCTCCATGCGCTCCTCCTCATGAAAAAACCTATGTGTGCAAAGGTCTCCATCAAATCCAACTATGATCACTACAAGCATTGGGCCATCCATCATTCACAAGCTGGCTCAAGAATTCCTTACCCCATCCAATGTCTCACACTAAAGGTGGGCATAAATCACTTAGTCACTTGAATTATGACCCACCTCATATTGATCATCTATTGGATCCCCTAGCTGGCTCCATCTCTCGAAATGGAATGATCAACCTCCTCATCCATCCAACTCCTCAATCCTTTGTTGTGATGCTTAAGTCCTCACCACTCAACCAAATTGCTACCCAAGTCTCCCCACACTAAGGCCTCATCATAGCTGAAACCAAGTCTACACAACTCCCCCATTGGATCTATGTGAATGTCCCATCTCAAGCTCTCTCTCTCTCTCTGCACTAACAAGACCATTCCAAAGTGGCTTAACTCATAGTTCTCTTGCCTCTTCAAAGGGGACCTCCAAGTTAAATTCTCCAAATAAAATAATGATTCTTGAAAAAACATTACATAAAATTATGCTATATAGATATTTATCCATATAGAATATTAACTACTTATGGGCCCTTTAGAATGAGGGTTGACCAACTAATTTGTGCCTTATTAAGAAAGCGAACCCTTTTTACAATGAATTACAACTAACTAATTATTTAATGACCCTTCTTCAAGGAAGTTTGTATCATACATTAATAATGTGTATAAGGGGATTACGGTAGAAACCTAAGACCATATGATTCCTAAAGAAGCCAAATGAGGGCCTCAAGGAAGTATTACATCCTTGGAAGCCCTTAGAAAAAACTCAGAAAAGTTTTGAAGGAAAAAATTAGCAATTTAGGTGTATTGCATGAAATTATTTTTCATGCTATACAACATGTATCAAATGAAAATAATTTCATGTGATATGATGCAAGCCCAAAGAATTGGCATGATTTTTGGGGTTGGAGTTGGATTAACCAATGTATTGCACCAGAATGTTTTTTGGTGTAATACACTAATCCACCAAACATTTTTCAGCACATGATATGAGGTAGAGTCATGAGAAAGAAAGTGTCATGCAGAGGAAATATTTCATGGGAATGATGTATCACACCACCAAATTTTTAGGCATGATATGTTGCAAGCTCTAACTTATTCATAGATGTGACAATGGAAACAGGGTAAATGATGAAGGTAAGAATGGAGGATAAGAAAGAAAGGAAGGAAGAGGGGAGAGAAAAGAAAAGAAGACCAAGGATGAAGAAAAATGAGAGAAAAGGAGGCAAAATTTTAGAGGAAGAAGAATCTACCATGTCGTAAGAAAACTTTTCGGGGCATGACATATCATAATAAATAGTTTTGTTGAGATATGTTATAGGATACAAAACTTCTTGAGGTGTGATAGATGTGTTGCATTGATGAAAATGTTTGAAGTTGTGATATAGCATAGGAACACCGATTTTAAGAGGTGTTATAAAAGTGTCACAAGGAAGAAATTTTCCAATTTGTGATATGTTGCATAAGATAAAAGTTTTGGGTGCAATAATAATATTTTTGAGATGCAATATGGCACATGGAGGAAAGTTTTCTTAGTTTAAATAAGCCAAAGAGAGACAAAATTGCCGCAATATTCATGGAACATGAGGGTGATCTATACAATGGGCGATTTGTTACCATGCCCACCATGTCATATGAAAAGTGTGGTGTCATGGACGATTGATGATGTGGAAAGAGAGAGAAAACCCTTATTAAACTTTAAAGGGCCTCAACTTGTGCTAAGAGAAAAGAATTGAGCAAGAGTTCAATTATTGGAAATATATCATTAATCAAAATTCCTTAGAGAGATTAAAAGTGACCTTGGATCGACATTTTGAAGGAAAAATATAAAATACCCAACCTCCTTAATGTTACTTGGGGGGTTGGGTTGGTGATAAATGGACTTAACATTTTTTTACTCATTTTATTTTTTGGTTAACAATCATATGATGTTACTACTTCTCATTTGGATTAGTTATTTATTGAAATAATCAACAAGTTAGTTACATCATATCATAAAAGACCTATTTTTGGTATACCGAGGTTGAATCCATCAAACAATTCACATGGGTAAGGTATCAACTAGCATCTTGCATTTAGTGACGATGTTGTTTTGAGAAACATTGTTCACGCCCATGATCTTCACAAGGGATTTGTAGGGAAAAAATGCTTCTTACTGAATTGTGGACCATGAATTCCCTAATCATATAGCTTTCTTGAATCAAATTAGATAATTATAAGGAAAAGTTTGTTTAATCATTTGACCGGATAATACATCCAAGTTATTTAGTGGAGAAGAAAAATAATCCTTTGGAATATAAAAAGATAGTATTGATGGTAGTGATTTTGAAGTCCCTCCAAGTTTCCCTCCCATCCTCCTTATAAATATAAGTTATAACTATGACCATTTACTAGTGCGTGATGTTACTACATTAAACACCCATGGATATGAAAAATGAGCGTCTTGCTCGCAATGTTGGTATCTTTCTTAGCATGTGGTTCATTTTTTTTTTACTACCCTTCAAAATACCTATAATTTCTACCATCATTCATCTTGCTTTTCTAAAAACCATTCATCATCATCATGTGCACTATATAATTATTCTCAATGGGTCTTTCTATTTCCAAATGTTAATGTCCAAAAAGGGTTAACTCCTTCAAATGCCCATGCCTAATAGGACTTATTGCCTCTCCGTCCACCTCTTCCATGAAATCCTTATTGTTTATTTCACAATCTTTTCAATGCCTGGATAGACCATACCCTCTTTGTTTTCATATGCTTTACAACCATTCAATCTCTCCATCATTAACCTCCATAGCGAACAATTTATATTAGAACTATTATTTTAGTGCTTTCTTCATCAATAATTTGATTACAACATTTGGAATTTGCATTTTGTCTTATAAATATTTTTGTTATTCTTAGGGTCTTCCAAAAATATTGGTATCATTCTTCACTTGCTAGTTTATTCCACATCCCTTATTTCTATCATTGTTGCTTAGTTGGACATAATAACCAACTATAATGATTTGACTCTCACAATTTTTTTTTTCATGTAGGCATCTTTCATACCCTAGCCACATATTCCCTTGTGGCATAGAATATTTAGATCTAATAACTAGGATCTCCCATGGATGCTTATTCCCATCACCATTTCTTTTACTTATATAAATATTTAGTTACATTAACTAAATCCTCCTCTATCTCTTCCTCCATAACTTGAATTGCACTTGTTAATTATTATAAATATTTTGTATGCCTTCCCCCTTTATTTTTCAAGGCAATAGCTTCTAGGTTTCTTTATCCTTCATGATTGAACCCAGAATTAGGTTTGCAACAAAACTTAACAGTATTCATCCATGTAATTTGTTCATCTTATTAATAGACCTTTCCATAAGGCTCTCATCATACTTATCAACAACACTACATTATTATTAAGAACTCAACCTTTTTTTTCATTGCCATGTTGTTGTTTCACCATATGTGCCTCCACATCATTGCATAGGTATCATCAAGAAGTATTTATCCTCCTTACTTATCATTCACATATGGTATGCATATTTATCATCTTAAAATATTTTTCCAAAAGTAAAATTGATTCAGAAAAATTCCACATTTAATAGTTGTAGTGTTCATTCAAGCTCAATGGTTTTGTTTTAACATTTTTTTAAAGAAACCAAATGTTTCATCGAAGAACTTCAATCTTCTTTCATGTTTCCCTCTAAAATACCTTTCCAATGACTATACTCATGCCTCAATTTAAATTTTGATTTCAAAGTTATGGCTATATGAATTTTCCTTTTTTGCTCAACTTGTGCATTTTTCGCATTGGTATAATCTAGCTTAAATACCAACTTCTACTACTTGAAAAAAAATTCTAGTGAGAACTGTGACTTTTGTTTGTTTGTTTTTTTTCTTGTATCAGAAACATATAATAGTTATTATTGCTAGTATACAACACCTTCTATATTATTGATTTGATGCTCTAGTTAATTTTTGTATCAACCTAGAATTATCAATTTTTCCCTTTTGTTTAGAACTTTCAGCCAAAACTGTCCCTCAAAAAGAGAAAAATTGGAAAAGCTTTAATAAAACAAATTCATATAGATTATTGAAGACACAAAGTGCTTGATTAGTATAATTTTTGCCAACTGGTGATCTTGGGTCCCTTCTCCTTCACTAAAGATCTCAAAATTCCCCCAAAAATCTCGTAGAATAGTGGATTTTGGCATGTTTATGTATCTGCGTTCCAAACCCTTTGGAATTTGGACAAATGCTACGTTTGGTATTCATCATGTCTAATTTTGTTACTCATTGTTCAAATTTCTTGTCTCTGAGCTCCTCTCGATGAGTACCACTCTATTCTTTAAAACTACTAACCTGCCATTTGTAAAGTTGTTGAGTAGAATTAACAAATAACCCTCATTGGGACTTTTATGGCCCTTTTCACGGTGGACTCATCCTTGAAGTTTCACTTGTATATGAGATTTCCTGCCCAAATTTGGCCAAAATAAGATTTTGGCTCTCAACATGGCATGACATGTGGGTGCTAATATTGTTAGGATATTCCGACACATAGGAAATAGTTAAGTTCAACTTGGTCTAGTATAGAGTTAGGTATAGAGTTAGGTAAAGTGTGTTTCTTTACCGTTGTACATTTTGTAACTTACAATCCGACGGTCACGATATGTAGTGATTCGACGGTTCATTCTC